>JANIJG010002897.1:0-43413 GCA_024611175.1 Megaceryle torquata | reverse complement strand
TGCCCCCTTGTCCTATCACAAGGCACAAGTGAAGAGAGGTTGTCCCTGCCTTCTGGATGCCCAGCCCTTATGTATTTCTAGATGTGAATTAGATCCCCTCTCAGCCTTGTCCTCTCCAAACTAAAAAGCCCCAGGGCTCTCAGCCTTTCCTCATAAGGCAGCTGTTCCAGCCCCTTCATCATCCTCGTAGCTTCCGTTGGACTCTCTCAAGTAGATCTCTGTCCCTCTTGAACCGGGGAGCCCAGAACTGGACGCAGTACTCCAGGTGAGGTCTCACTAGGGCAGAGCAGAGGGGGAGGAGAACCTCCCTTTTGTCGCTTGTGCTAAGTTTGGAGATTATTTTAACGTGACTGAAACATGATAATTTTAATTTGACAAAATTCAGTATGTTTTTTCCTATTAGTACAGCCAAAGAAATGAATTCTTATTCTATGTGAATAAAATATGTGAATACATTATTCTAATTAATCTGCTAAATAGCATTTTCTATTTGAAACCCCATGCAGTTAGAGTCTGTCACCCTAAATCGTACAAGTTCAGTCACTTTAATTGTGAATGTCCACACATCAAAAATGTTGCACATCAGGGACCTCTAATTAGAGAAGCTGGGATGTTCAGAAATGCCAGGGAGATTCAGGAGCGTGAGTGCCAGACCAGTTTCATACACATTTAAGTTAATTTAAATTCACTGCTGTTATAATTACTATATTCACTAGTTGCAGACACTAATAGGGTTTTTTTTTTTTTATAAAAAGCATTCTGTTCAGAGATCAAATCTTTCCCCTGATGTCTGTGGGAGCGGGAATGGATTTAGGTTTTGCCATTTCCATTAAGCAAAATCAAAAATCCAATAGGCAATTTCCTGTCATAAAAAGATCTGAGGGAGCAGATGGAGGAAGAATAATCTAATTGAGATGCATTTTCTTTTTTACTAGCTTGCTCTATTTCATTTTTAAGAGCGTACCTAAAACGCCTTCTTCCACAAAGAGAGCTTGTTCATTAACTCTTAAAATAAATGACAAGCCAAAAGCTCTTTTACCAATCCAGAATGCTGCTGGTGATACCAGGCATCTCTAATAACCTTTTAGTACCACGAAAACTCAAACAGAAAATGATGAAGCCCTCTGTTGAGTAAAGCCCAGCGAAGCTTTCACCAGAAGCAGGCTTTTCTGACTCATTCTTTCTCTGGCAATAGAAAATGCATTTGCTGCAGAGAAATGAAGGATCTCATTCATTCATGGGGGATGGGGAAAAGCAAAGACCAGGGGCCAAACTCTCCTCCTACAGCTGAATTACAGTGCTGGAGGGGGTTTACTCCTTCCCTCTCTGCTTCTGTTACGTCCTTCCAAATAAATCTCTGATAGTTGTAGTGAGAACTGTGTTTAAATCTCCAGAGTCATGGATTTTGTTGACGATGGGCTGACTTTACATTACAGATATATTTGCATTAAGTTACAACAACTAAGCCTAATACTTAAAAGGAAATGGAGCTTTGAAGTGTAGGAGAGAAGAAAGGGAAAGCAGTTTATCCATTAGACTACTTGGATTCCTCAGAAGTCCCTGTGATCCTTCAAAATCCTTTCACAAACATTTTGAGAATTTCCAGGAGGATTTATTTTATTATGTCTTAGGGTGTTTATTCTGATTTCTTTTAGGTTTCCCGTGTTTAAGATGAATTACCCAGAGGTAAAGGGATGTTATGAAGTGACCCACTTCGGAAGTGGCCACCAGCAGCCGGCTGTGGTAACTGGAAATGAAATGGAAATGGAAGGCTGAAGGATGGTCTTTCAGATTGAGGATGTGATATAGGAAGCTGGTCTCTTCCTCTGCATTTAGAGGGGTATTAGCCCATCTATTTCAGACATCTCATTTATTTGTTTAGGTTAGAAGTGTCTGTTTTTCATCCACACGGCCAATGAAAAGAAGCAGAGATTCCTGGAAAATGCTTCACATCACCCCAATTAGGCAATAATTAAATTAAACTCTTAAGTCAGATGTTCTAAATTTCTCATAGAAGAATGTTCATTGGGATAGGGATCCCACCTTTCACCCCTGGGCCTCTTAATTTCAGAAGCTCCAGGCAGAAAATCTTAAAGTTGGGTGCCTGCAAACCCACTGTATCTTCTGATATGCTCAGAGAAGATGTTACATGTTGGAGGAACAATCTGCAGTCAGAGATGCTCTATTTTCCTGGCTGGACAGAATATCTAAGTGGATGATTTTATGGTCTCTTGTTTCCTATTCCAAACTCAAAAACTTCATGACTCTAAGAACTTCAGGCTCTGTGCATCACTTCCACAGAAGCATAGAGGGCAGGGCAGGACACATAAATGCAATCTGGAATTAAAGATAGAGGGACAGATTGTTTGCTATAGAGAGAAAGGGGCAGCCCAGGAGGTGAGAAAGCCTTGAGTGGATGTATAGTTGCCACAGTCACCCTGACAGTCTGTTCATAACCCCTGTCTAACAAATTAGAGGAGTATTTTGGGACAGTCCTCAGCAGCAGAGTGCTCCTAAAGGGAGTATTTCCACCAGTATAATTTAGATAAAACTCTGGGGCCCTTACCTACCCTAGAACTGGGAGCTAAAATAATAACTCACCTTCCACCCACCCGCTGTACCAATTTGGAAAGATGAGCCAAAAACCATGAACTAGGTTAAACAGCAACAGAATAAGATCCTGACATCCTAGATGTAGGTGCAAAGCCAAAAAAGAAAAAAACAAACCCAAGAATAAAATAAGAACACAAAACAAAACAAAAGGGGGAAAAAAAAAGAGAGAGAAAAAAAAAGATAATTTAAGTAGAGAACAGACACCAAATAGCACTAGATGAAAAGATTCTTACTAGCCTAATGATATGGATTTGTGAATAATCTAATGAAAGGAACAGATATAAATTCCTATCTATGTGCACACTGGCAAAGAGTTGCTCCTGTAGACTGCAAATTGCACGTGTCTGCAGCAGAGGTACTCAGAGCTTGAAAAAAGTCCTAAAAAGTCCCCCAAAATCTGTATTTCCCTAAAGTTCTACAAGATCTTTCACAAACTGCTAGTTCTGTGTTCTCCTACATAAACAAGGGTGGATTCAGAGACACTGCCCAAGTCTTCACTGTGCTGAGCCCACTCCTCAAGAGGCATGGATTTGATCATGGAAAAGAACCTTTGCAGAGCCAGGATTTCTCCCCAGCTGCTTGTTGGCTTCCCCTGTGCTGTGCCGAGCCCGCCAGCCAGCAGGTGTGGCTGTGGAGCCTTTGGAACTCCACGGGATTTCTCCGTCCGAGATGTCATCGCTGTTCCCACTCCCGAGGAGGGGATTGTGTTTCCCTTCACCCTCCGAAATCCCGGGGGAGCTGTAAACATGAGCACCCTACGTACGGGTGTCTTGTGCAGATGTTAATGTATTTTTTACTGCAAAGGACTTGAAACTACCAGTTGTATCCTCTCTGTTGACAAAGTCCATTTTTAATGCATAGAGTCGGCGTTATCCTTGCAGCTACTCATGAGGGATTTGGTTCTCTGAGTTCTTAAAGAACAGATTTACTTTAGATGCTGTCATATAATTTTAAGAGAAAATATTTTTTAATATAACATAAAAGATCACTTGACTTTTTGTTATCAGATTCTTACCAGAGCTAAAAGCCAAGTTCTTACAAGAAACAAAATTAAATACTCCTTCAAAGAACAGAGGGAATAACAAAGAAGTAGAACTACTAAGAGATGGGAAGTGCTGGTTTTAACGCCTGTCAGAATGGTCCAGGATTTGGGAAGGTGAGAACTGGTTTGCTTAAAATATTTCTTGCTGTGTAAAATCACAATTAGAACCCAGTGGTGCTGGATTAGCTGTGTGTCTTCATGGGGCTGAATCAAATCAGTAGAAAACTGAATTTTCACTTTGAGGGAGAAGCCATTTCCAAAATTAAAAGCAACAAAGCGAGCAGACTTTTTAATCTGCTGTCTTCTCTTTTGGTATTTTAGATTGGTATTAGATCTTGGTATTTTAGATTCCGTGTTTCATCCGTATTTAGCAAATCATGTGAGCACATATTTAACTCCAAGTGAACTGGATTCGAGGATGCACGTTCCTGCTTTAAACACCAGCATCAAAACCTTCTTCCCAAGTTAGAGGATCTTTCAGCTGGGGAATAGGGGACCTCCCCTGGGAACATCTTGTGTATTATTATGGAATGTTTCTCTTGTAGATGATCCCCTGCTGTATTATTCCAGGTATGTTAAGAAAACACTGGACTGAGTGTTCCAGATGATCTTTTGTCACAGTTTCCAAAAATAAAAGAAAGCAAATGAAGATTGTACAAAACCAGTCAGGACTGTGGAGTCAGCAATTGCTTACACTTGGAATAACAGTCAGTAAAAAAACCAACAAAACTTGGCTCATAGGAATTTCCTGAACTGGAACAGTCAACGGGATTATTTTTAGTTCAGGTTTTAATGTTTTATCATCTAAAGGGAAAACAGTTGCCAGATGAAAAACATTACGTATGGCTTGAACAAAAGGTATTTTCTGATGTGCTTTAAACAACAGATTTTTATGAGGTATCATTCCTCAGTTACACTCTTGTTTCTTAAGCTTTCCAGCCCCAGCATCATGAACAAAAATAAAGCTAATGTGAAAAGGTGAGAAGGAATATTTTAACCAAAAGCTATTTTTGGTGTACTTTTTACTTTTGGATGTGAGGACATGCTCGAGTTAGTGGTCCACCATTGCCTGGGAAACCCATTTACTCCCAAATGTGACTATAGTCTGTAGCCTCGTGAGCAGGGTGACAAGCATGAAGGATATAAAAATTTTATCTATATATTTATTATTGTTAAATATCTAGTATTTAAATATCCACTGTGAAAATGCCTATTTAGACTTCACAGAGTCTAATTTTCTATCTGTTTATTCTGTATAATTAGAAGCCAGATTTAGCTTTGGCTATACCCTTTTATCCCAACAACTAAACACGTTTCATCTATGAGTGTTCCACAACTTTATTTCAAAATTGTTTCAAAACAAATAATTCAGTACAGCTTGATTAACGTTTCTTTTGGCAGCAGCTCTGCCTTATGCAGCCCAAAGTCACGTTGTTTGTTTTCAGTCCCACATCTTTCCCTAAGCGCTGCTGGTGTTAATTGCACGTGGGGTTGTGCAGTGAACCTGGTGAAAGACTCGATCTGGGGTAAAATAACCTGAACCAAAGATGGCTATTTTGAATTTGGATCCCCTTCCTGCACGACAGCCTCACAAAGATGCAGTGGCACCATGGAGACAGGAGCCTGCGGAGGGAAGAGTGAGAGGGGCGCAGGGAAAGGAGGGGCTGCTTCACCCAGGCTATGAAACCACAGCCTTGGCTTTACCAACTGAAACTGCCTACAAGTGACTTTGGCCCGTTCAGTATCTAAAATAAAAAGTAATTGCATAGCTATGGTACTGGAGTTGTGTTTTCATTATGTTTCTCCAATATCCCTGTCTAAATTACCTGAGTGTACTATGAATTAATGATATGCTACAGGGATTAGTGTACACAGCCAGCACAGGAGGAACCTGTATAATAATGTAAGATGAGGGAAAACATCCAAACAGGCATTTCTGGGAGGAAAATCTGTTTAGAGAATGTAAATTACAAACCCAAAAGATAAAATTAATAGTATTTTATAGTTTTCTTGCTGTTTTCTGTTACCAGCCCTGACCGATGCTGGGTCAGCAGGGTGATAACAGTTACTCATTAACAGCAGGATTCAAGAGGCCAGGCAGGATCCCTGGCTGCTGGTATTCGTGGGGGAGAACGGAGGATAAACCCCCCCGCAGAGGTGGCAAAAGAAGCTGGAACTAGAAAAATACCTCCTGGAGGTGAGCTAAACATCTGCTCAGCGTGTTTAACTGAAGCTGGCAGGAGTTTGGGTTATCTATCTCTGTTATGGGGGCTATATGGAAGGTTTAGTGGGGATCTCTTGTCCATCCTGGTTGGTCTTGGGAGAAGTAATTTCTGACCTTTACATTATCTGGTGTCCTTAAAGCATTTGAAGAATCTGGCTGATCAGCAAAGCTGATGCAGTAAGAAAACTGAAAAAGTTTATCATGGGAATTAGGAAGCAAATTCCAATTCCTATTGAGATAACTTTTCCTATTTATTTTCACATATTTGAGTTTTTCATTAGCTTTCCTCTGTTGTGTTTTCCAGGTGGTCACTGACATAGCTAGGGAAAAAAAACCTGACCCAGACACCCCAGGCTAGAATAGTAGGATGTGGGAGAAAACTGTGAGAAGCCCAGAATATTACAAAAAATAAACAATGCTAGCAAAATAAAGAGCCCTACTGTTATGTTTAAGTTGAAATGAAAGATTTCTTTTATCCTGTGGCTTTGTAGCATGGCAACTACTTAAATTCAGCAATTACAATATAAAATATTGAACTACAAACAGGGTTTTGAGTAACATTTCGTGGCAACAGAAACTCACCCCACCAAAATGAGGACAATTTGAGTGCTTCTTCATTTCTTCCTATTTATTCTTGCATTGCTTAGACAACTCAAGCATCAGGACACTGCAGCCCTTCTGATTTTGCTCCCTGGCCTGTGCTTTGCTGCCAGCTTGTTTATGCAGGAGTGATGTCCCTGCTGTGGCAGGATTTATTAAGGCTTTATTAAGCCTTGACTGACAGATTCTAACTGTAACAGCTGCTTTTAGGGGTTATCACGTGTGGGTGTGGAAAAGCAGCACTGACCCCCTGAAGAAGACAGATTTACTATAGATAAACCTTTAATGACATCAGCCGGGTGTAACCAACACTTCAGAATGCCTCATAAATTTGTATTTGTAAAGTCTATTCTTTTACACATGGCCTGTCCTTACCAGCACTAGGCTAGTACAGCTCCATGCCCTGCACTGAAATACTGGGACAATTAGAGGAGATTACATCAAGATTTAGATGCTAGGCTATTTTTAAAATCTCTTCCTCTCCTAATGCGTTTTCCTGTATAATCCTATCGAAAAATTTATTTTGAGGGCTCAGGAAACTGAGGGTTTAAAGTCACCAAATCCCCCCAAAAAGCTTATAGTAGAGCTCAGAGAGAAGCAGATTGCACTCATCACTCCCTGCTCAGATGGAAAGAGCATACCTTGAAGATCCCAGAAAGAAAAACAGGATCGATGAGGCTCAAAAAAAAAAAAAAAAAAGAAAGGTGTGAAAGAGAGGCAGAGCTAGCAAATCCTCCAAGAACAAATAATAAAATGCTTTGCATTTAAAATAGCCAGCTGGATCTGACACTAGCCTAGGTGTCTGGATCATGTTCCTTCCTTGCTGTTGCTGGTTGAGCTGGTTTGGGGTAAATAATCTCACTGTTGAACACATCAGATTTCTCATCTGTGTAGTGGTATCGGCTTTGCAAAGTCCATCGAGAGCTACTGCTGAAAAATACTATTCTAGAATTAATATTAAAATCTGATGCTTTCCCCATAAAAAGCCTGGTATTTGCATTCTCTCAGAAATGTGCTGTGCTTGTTGAGATACAATTACCGAGTTTTAGAAGGGTGGTCAGATAATCAACTAATCTCTGCTGTTAAATGCTTTGCCCCTGGGAAACTGGTAATTAGTTGCCTCTACGCCGTGTAGGGTTCCTGCTGCTCTGCAGAGTTAGCAAATATACCACAGTGAAAGAGAAAATCGTAACACCAGCAGGAACCTCCTCGCTGGAAGAAAACTGGAGGGAGACAAATGGTGCTTCTGTGAGCAATATGGAAATAACTCCTCAATTCAGAAGTATCTGCTGCACTTAGTGATGCAGCTGAAGGCATGTCCAGATCACAGCATCACCAACCACAGGCTGCAGGAGAGGATTCAGCACAGTTAGACCACGCAGCTCTAAGAGTTCTGCTCTTTGCCAGCAGTTTCTATTTGGTTTTAATTATTTTCTGCGGGAGAAATTAATACTGAAATTAAGTATTTTATTGCATATACAGATAAATGTTTAAGAAATGTCACAGTTGCTCAGCTGCAGAAGTGTATTTTGCAAGTGAAAAGGCTGCATTAGACAAAGAGAGTAACCTTACTTACATCAAGGGTTATTTTGAAGTATTTCAGATTTCCTTTCTTGCTGGTTGCAGGGTGTTACTGATAGTAAAAGCTGTACTTAAACCTCCCTTCAACAGCATTCTTTAGATTTAATGGAGGAAAAAGCTGCAGCAGCTGTTGGAACAAAATAGTTGTTTTCCTAGTGTAAGTATTTGGACTCATTGGTTAATTCTTTCCTTTGTTCTGGTACATAGAAAGCTTCCGCAGAGTGTGATGAGACAAAATTACATCAGATATACAAACATCCTCTCAAAATTCAGAACTCGAATCTTCCCTTGAGTCACTTGAATACAGCTGCTAATTATCTCATAGAATGCGTTTTGCTACAGTTGGGAGAGCCCGGGATGCCAAAGGAGAGACTGCTCGGGAGCACCGTGGGCTTTGCTTCAGCTCTGTGAATGTTTCTCCCAAGCACAAGTCCCCACCTTTCGAAGGGGACAAAGGATGAGCCAATAGCTAAAGCAGAGAAGCTTCTGTTCATCCAAAATGATGTTTCAGGAGTTGAATGCTGAAAAGCTGAAAGACCCAAGATCTCAGTCAGAGACAAATATGTGCTGTTAATAAATGTCTTGTGCTTGCATTAAGCCCTAGAAGAAAATGCAGCATTACTGAAGACGGAAACAATTTTGTTGGTATCACTGGAGTTGAACACACTTAAGCCAGAGTGAAACATAAATGTCCACGTAATCCTCTGTGACCTCTCAATTATTCCCACGCAGTGCAACAGTGATTTCACAGATTACTCTGAAAAGAAATGTCATTTAACCTTTCTATGGTACGTGCCCTCATCCCTTTAACTTTCTTATTCAGTAACGACTGAGGCAAGTTAATCTGTAGTGTATTTTAGTCAGAGTAAGGGTTGCAGCAGAGACACTTGGGCCCATTGTGAGGCTTTGTGTTCTTTCTTTCTTTCTAGCGTTGTTTTCCATAATGATTTCATCCCTCTCCCAGTGTCTGATCATTAGAGGAACAGCCTTTGTATGCAGAAGACAATGTATTGCTTGCTGGCCATGGTGGAGCTGCGTGGGAGACGAGTATTATGTATCTATAGCTGGAGCTTGCTGGAGTAAAGAATCACTAGTGCAGAACATTTCCTGTAGCTTCCCACTGATAAACATTTCAGTAATGAAATACAGGATTCACAAAATCTAGCTTAGGTGAGTTGCACTCAAATATTTATAGTTAAGGATATTTTCTGAGATTTAGGAAAACCTAGCACTGCTGCTTATAAAATTAATGCCTTTACTAATCTATTAATCCTCTACTTGGATTTGCTTTTTTTGTCTTAACTATAGCAATTAAAATCCCCGTTTCACCAGAAATGAGAAAGTTTGTCCTCTCACCTTTTGGAACTGGTTGCCATTTGAAGAGTAGCATCTTGACTCATGGAACGGGCAAAACACTTACTGATTTTTATCAGTATTGAGGTTTGGTTTGGATTGTCTGCCTTAACTCTGCCTCTGAGATCGTGTCAAACCCAGCCCCTCTTGTTGCATCATCCTTAACAAACACTAGCCCAGCCAGCTTCTGCTTACTAATATCTACTCTTGTTTAAAGATATGAAGCCAGATTACATTGTCCCCCTTTGGGGACCTCAAATCCACAGGTGTATAGTCAAAAAAAGGTTTGCTGTAGGGTGGCATGTGAAATATATTGGCATGAAGAAACACCCTTTTTTAACTGAGTTGATCATGTGATTGGTATTTGTCAGAGTCATGGCATGACTCAGGGAAATCTTTTCCACAGTGAAGCTTCTCATAATCATTCCCAAGCACTACACTGTATAGTTTTATTTCACCGAAGTAAAATCTCATTATGTTAAATTATAACGTGGAGACATTCTCTACCTTAATGCAGCTCTGAGTTCTCACCATCTGTTCCACCCTTTAATTACAAAAAAAAAGTACAGTTGACAATCCCATCATAAAAAGAGGCCTAGCAGAGATCTGGGTGCAGGGATACGCGTTGCACTCAGACTGCCAACATCTGCTCCGTACAGGGGTTCACTCGACAGGGAGCTGTATGTTGCTGGTAGCACCCCTATATTAAAAGTACCTATGGGTGGTTTCAAATGGGTAAGTGGTTAGTCACTCCCTCACCTAGGAATCTCATTGTCCAAGGCTGTGGTTCTGACTTTATCTTAGATACGGCTGCTTTTCAGGATAAGGGAAATGGCCTTTGTGTCTACAAGCCATTGGAACACTAAAGAAACTTTAGGGGCAAGAGAGAGTACAGAAATGCAGTAAAGTGAGAAGTCCTGCTAGAGATATGGCCTTTGTCAGTATTTTTAGAGAGCTGGTCCTCTCTAAAAGGAGTATTTATTTATTTTTTTTTACTTCTGGAGATACATAGAAAGCATTTACATTACAGATGAACAAAATGCAAGTATTTGCATTTAGTGACATTGCCCAGAAGCTTTTTCATTCACAGACATAAGAAAATAATGTGTTTGTTGACCTCGTAGTTAAGACTCTTCTGTTAAAGATACCTCCTCACACTTTCTTCAAAGTACATTTCATTAAAAAAAAAAATCTGTTCATATAACTAGCAAAATTAATAGTAGCTGTAACACTTCACAGAGGGGAAGTGGGAGTTGAAATAGCCTGAAAAATCTTTAAACAGCTACGAGAGACACCTCCTGTCTCCTGATCTGTTCACCAGCCCATGGTGCCTCCTGCTATACTGGTTTCATCGTACCAAGTAAGAGCAAGAGTTATTTTCTTGAACACAGAAGCGTATTGAATAGTCACATAAAACCTGAAGAACTTGTTCTGGAAGAAGTCAGCCCTATCTCAAGGCTACTGCAATGTACACACCTTTATTGTGGAAATTCTTTCACTTGGTATACTATCTACACATGAGTAATTCTCGATAGATTTTGGTACATTTGCCTGACTGTCTCCAGTATGGACACTGTCAAAAAATTTGAGCAGTAGTAGCTATACCAGTAAAGATTTTTTAGACCACTAGAAGAATAAATATGAACTATTTTCTGCTGTTCTAGATATAATTTTTGAAGAGAAGTGTAACTATAGTCAGGAAAAAGGCAATTTATGAAAAAGAACACTGAGGAACTTCACCTAGGAACAGCTGCAACACAAGAACTGTAGGTTTAATACTTTTGACATTAATTTTTCTCACAGCTTTGGTGCTCTGGAAGGTGCTGTTTCTGAAATAAAGATTCTTGTGAGGAAGTTCAAGGTTTTTTGTAATATTTTAGTAAAACACAAACCAAAATTAAACTTGCCGTGTAGCGTCCCAAAGCATTGGGCCAGTGATTCTGTGGCAGAGGCTTCCTCGTGCAGCTGGGAAGCTTCTCCCTCTCACTCCATGCAACTGAGATCAGCCACTGCTGTAACAGACCCTGCGTCGCCTCTCTGCTCGTTCCATCCTGTAATAAATACACACTCGTTATGGATCTGAAAAATTCTCATTGCTCAAGTTAATGACCATTTTCCAAAACCAGTTCTTCTCTCTGATAATACACCTGATATCATTATTTAATTAGGGAGCAATTATTCATCCAATGAAAACAACTGTCGTAATTCCATTGATCTTTTCAGTTTGTAATCTGAGGAGGAAAACCACACTGGTGAAGTGTACAGATTAACAGTATGCTCATGCTAGATACGTGCTCCTGAGAGCCAATCTCCATGTAGCACGGCAGCAAGCCAGGTTAGCACTGGTGCCTGTCTTTGAGCACACAGACTGACAGCTTTTGGAAGCGCTGGAGTGAAATCCAGCTCATTACTCAGCTCCAGCGTGCACTTGGGCAGCCCAGCATGAGCCCAGCTTTTAATTTATAGCAGTGTATTTTTTTAAATTTTCATTATATTTATCTTACACACAACTCCAGGGAGTAAAACGTCTTGGTTTAGAATGACATTTCCAGAGTTTATGAGGTGGTGTGGATCATCTGGCTAAACCCGATTCAGTGAGGCTGGAAAGGGGGAAGAAAGGAAGTTATGCACAGGAAAAGGGACAGAGGAGAAGAATGGCAACCAGGAAGAATGATGCCAGCTTTAATGCAAAAAAGCCATCGATCATAGAGGGAGGTCACAGCATGCAATGAAACAGGAGACGATAAAAATAACATTCATTATTCAAACAGAAGAGAACAAGGTTTGTTATTAATGTGATCACGGGGACAGCTGGGTTACAGCTGAAGGGAGGTGGCTAATGTTTGACTACTACCTCTTCCCAGCCATTTTTCACCCTTCCCAAGTCACAAGTTTGATGGATATGATGAGGAAAGGTGATCCAGCTCAGGGCTGGAAAGGTAAATAGTCTTAGTAGTTAAAACAGAGACAGTACTTTGCCTCTGAACACAGTGTTACTAATGAGGAAGCTCAGGTTTATCAAGTTGAGGAAGCTCAAGTTTATCAAGCATAGCTCCATCCACCTGGGGACATTGTCTTTCCAAGTAATTCACCATTGTTATTTCATTTCACATGTTTAAATATTTACTATTATTACATTCACAAATATTTGGGCTGTCATTGAGTTGGCATGACTAGTAGTTTCTGCTTGGGCAATATAGGATTAGCAAGGATGCTTCTGCTCTGGACTGAGGTGCGTTGACAACACAGGACTTTATAAAGCCAAAGCTGAGACAGTCCACATTTTTATTTTCAGTAATAACTTTGTTTTCATTAATATGAAACTGGCTCTTGAGGTTTCCTCAGAAAAGAGGAGGCACATTTATCTAAGCTCTGTATAATCCAGCTACAGTAGTGCAAATAATTTCAGGTTGCTACAGCATGTTCTTCCACTCCACCCTTAAAATAAGGCTTTTGGTGAGAACACTGTTATGTAAGGCTGCAAATGAGATTTGGAACACTAATAATTACCCAACTTGCCACCTATTTTTAATACCTAAGACGGAAAGCACTGAAATTCTGAATGATAATATTCAAAGAGCAAAGAACAGCAGTGCATCCACCTATTACAATGAAATCTGATTCAGTTTTAGGATAAAAATAAGGTCAGGTTATTATTTGTAACTAGCTAGATTAATAATACACTTATTAACCACGGCAAAGCAAGTCATGATCTAAGAATAAGCGTGCGTGTGCAGGGAATATAGCATGGCTCTCCTTTGTCCTTTAGCACATTCACAAATTGATTTCAAAAGAAAATCTCCCTTCCAGGTCTCTCTATTCAGAGGAAGCATTTAAGCAGCAGCCAGGACACAGCACAGCTTGGAACTGAGCTTGAGAGCTGCTGCTGAACTGGATGGCAAGGCAGCAGTTGAGCCAAGCCACCTTTAGCAGGTACTTGCTTTGTCACAGAAGACATCTGTGACACCTCCAAAACAACGTGGATATTACTTTAATGTGCTTCCAGAAGTCATGAGTACTCCCCAACTGGGTTCATGCTACCTGCACTACAAGACACTAGCAGTGCTATGAAGGAAATGTACATTTACCTGACAAGAAAGTGAGGGAGGAACAGCTCACATTTTTCTTGCTGCAGTCCTTTTTTTGCTGTCTTTTTATAGCTTAACTCTCTAGCTGCTTGGCCCAGATGAAGGTCATTATGGTAGTAACTGTGATGTAGTATTAACTGAAGAGTAAATACCTGGAAAGAAGAAAAAAAGAAAAGCCATAACATAGAGAGAATCTCATTCATTCCCTTAAATAAATAGGCTACAGAAGGGCTACACCAGTTAGGGGTTGCCTGGCTGAAGTGTAACAGGATCTCTGGGACAAGACAAGAAAGAGAGGCACAGACTGAAGGTAAGAGTCCTACTTAGTGGTTGAACTGCACCATGTGCTGCTTTGCATGGCCACGGTTAAAGAGCAGAAACGTTAGGACAAGCTTGGGCAAAACGCCTCGGAGAGCTCAGGCTTAATATCCCTAAATCTGCAGATACTGCACTTGGTCCTCCTGGATTTATAGGTATTTAATAGGATCGCAGGCTTGTTCCAAGAAAACCAATCCTCATTACGGCTCTGAAGCCTCCCCAGCCACATTAGCCAGCTGCCTTCTTTTGGATTATTAGTTACTGCATTTTGCTCTAAGTCTATGCACTAAGATGAGGAGAGAAAATAGGTCCTGCAGAGGTTTTAGCCATAATTCAGATGTCACAATACGCTTGAGATTTCGAAGGAGTGCACAGTGCAGCCCCTTGCTAAGATGCTATGACAAAAAAAACCCCAAAATAATAAACAAAACACCTCTTACAAGTCCTATATTTTTCATATTCCTGAAGCCAACCACCTGAAAACCAGAAACAGTGGGTTCTCCATAGCGTGCTGGCACAAAAATCAAGAAATCAAGGATATCTATCTACCCCATGCCTACCGCAGGAAACGTTATGTAGGAATTGTCTGAACAAGGCACGTGGGATGCACCAAGTTTGTGCCACTTATTAATAAAAAAAAAACATACAAAAAACCCCCCAAAAACCCCCACTTTGAATCACATTATCTCCATGACAACCGCTTGTATATATTAATAATTTGTTGTGCACCTAAACAGAGCTTGGAGAGGACTGATCAATGGTCCCAATTTTCAAGGGATGTACTTGTGACACGAGATACGCTGATCAGCACCACGCCACGTCGGCAAACCCAAGCCTCCTAGCCCAAGTTTAGCAGGACATTTCACAAATGTTCACATTATTTGAACAAAATATTAAACCCCTGCTATTTGTGAATAAGGTCTTCCCCCCCCCCCAGCTTTTTAAGGATTCTTGTCTATGAAATAGGTATCCATGGTCATTTGAAGATGTGACTTTCAGTTCTTGTTTCACTAAGTCTGTACTCTTCCTGCTTTCTCTACACCAACACAGCAAACTGTGAACTAACAAACCTCAAGTGATGTATTTTGTGGTATGTAAAGTGATTAATAGTGAGATTCCACCCTTTACAGAAGCTGTTTAATTGAACTTATAAAGTGAGTAGGCCTCTGTTGATAGCGGAATTACTGATGTCACCGATTCTGTCACGCGCTATCTAGACTACGGAATGAGTCAAATGTACAGAAATAATATTTGTTCATGCTGATGTAACACAAATACCTGATGTAAATAGCCTCTCTTCTAGCTCCCATCTTTTGCAATCATTCTACTGAAGATCACAAGATTTATCTGGCTTAATGGGACTATTAAGACACAGAGCATACAGTATTTTATCTCAGGAAGTGGCCAGTACCTGAATACCCGAGACACTACACGATGTACACTTCTGATCAGAGAAAGTCCCTCTCCTCATAGAGGCAGCTGACTTCACACTGAAGGATCGGCATGATGCAATTTATTTTTCTTACAAAAAAAAAGGTATTAATTAAAGGCAGTAGCTCTACATCAAAAGGTGGCAACTCGCTATTACAGTATCACACAGCCTTTAAATTCTGCGTTTAGTATCAAACTACCATAGCAACAGACACTGCAGACATTGACAGATAATTTAGAACCAGTAAAATACCCAGAGAGGTGTGAAGAAAACTAATTTCCGTGTTCTTTACTCCACAACGCTACGTTCACATAGTTGTACGATGCCCAGCAATATAGTTCAGTGTAGTTTAAACACTGACTGATCTGTTTTACACCACACTGGAAACGCTGGTGTTCCTGCAGCAACTGCTAAGATTATTGCAAAAAAACCTCACTAACAGACACATCAACGAGCCTGAAATGAATCTTGGACTGTTACGGGATTAGTTGGCACTATAGGTGGTTTCGTTAAAAAGCTGAATTACCTCCTAAATCGCTGTGTGTCAGCTCGAACAGTTAACCTGTCTGAGGAATGCTATACATCTGAAACGCCTGCCCCTGACTGGTACAGCAGCATGGACTACCCCTGACTGACTCACCAGGACAGCCACACCCGGGAGATCTCCTTAGTTACAAACCACAGGCACACACAAAAGCCTGGCATATATTCACAGACTAAATAAGTAGTATTATTACTGCCATCTCACAATTCACAGCTTAATCTCGCTGTAAGTCTGAAGTACTGACACCCCCCCAATTTATGCAACGCAACAGGTATTCATTCATTATTTTGTTCTCCTTTGAAGGTTCAGATAACTAAGAAAGAAGAGCAAAGCAACTGGAATTCGCTTAAACTATTGATCATGAGACTCAAGTAGGAGGCAGAAATGGGATCTGATTTCTGATCCCCATATAGACTACTCACAACAATATGAGGATAAACCAGACCTAATGCTTGGGCTGGAGAAATTTTCCCCTTCTCTGGGAGCATCCAGATAACTAAATTCCCGTGCCAAGTGCTGAATTCTCTCCTAGTCAATGGCACAGCTTCAGCTGCAAGCTGGGAGTGCTGAATCACCCACCCCTTCCAAAGGGGGGTTTGTCCCGACAGTTAAAGGCTGTGACTGAGTCTTTTCAAGCAAAACTAAACAAGGTTCCTTTTTTCTCAGGCAAGCACTTTAACTTTTGGTTTGGGACCCATCACACTTGTTCTGAAGACAGCAGGGATCGTTGTTGCAATCTGCAAGGAGCTGCGTCTCATCCACACTAGCTGTGCTTTCCCCACATCTATCAGATAAAACATCACAGGACTCTGGTTGTAGTTCCATAACCAAATAAACCAAGTTAATAGTTTCCTGCTGCTGAGAGGCTTTATTTTCTCCTCTCTCACTCCATCGTGCCCATTCCAGACACACAGATGGCCACGGGGAGCGTGGTGCTGCCCCGTTTGGCACACTAGGATTGGTACCTGGCACATGCTCCTTTTCAGCAGGATCAACTGACACAAAGAGCCCGAGTTAGAGCTGATAACCCAAACCAAGGCCCTGCCTTCAGCCAAAGGCTGGACCAGAGTCTCCACAGCTCCCTTCCCACCTGGCCCCTTCTGCAATCCTGACTGCCCCCCTCTGACATCCCTTCCCGTGCCAGCTCACACCCTCTGTACACCCCCCTAAAGAAGGGGCGGATACAGATGCAGCAAAGAATGTTTTTTACAAGTAGAGCAGGTTTTTCCGAGCACTCATTTTTGTTGGCAACAGAGGGGGAATAGCATTGAGAGGGGACTGCCCACCAGTGCCACCTTCCTGTCAGCCTAAAGCGACCATCAGCCAAGAGCAGAGACCACCTTGCTCTGGATCAGAACAAGCAGCTGAAGCACTCATGCGTTTCTCTCAAGACCGAGGCACAGAGTAGCAATGCTGTGGGTTCAGGCTTTTCTGAATGTTATGGAAAATAAGTCAAAAGTAACAGCAATTAGTTATGGTTTTTTGTAGATGGAAGCATAATTAGTTGTAAAGGTGACACCACGAGGAGTTCAAAGGTGCAATCTATTTGAGTTTCACCAATAATTTCACTATCTGTATGGAAAAGACAGAGCTAAATGTGGTCTTAAAACATCTGTCTATGCAAGAAGGTCAACAGTTATTAAGGAAAATAATAAACTTCAGCTTGGCACATTACAGAAGAGATGATGTTATTTCTCCTTGTTCTTTGTATGTATTCATTTGAGATTATTTTGGGAGCATTAAACAAGATGCACTACAAAGGAAACTTTTGAAACCTATCATTTTTCAATAGATAACATTTTTCCTTCTACAACTTTTAAGTACAAAACTAAGGACTTGTGAAAATGCAAACCCACGTACAAAGTGCAAAAGCATTCTGGAAGAAAAAACAAGACATCTGAGTCAGGTCATTCAAACAGACTGATGTCTACTAGGAGACTATGACATCAAGAAACTGAGACTGACCCAGGAGAGCAAACATTCTTTTCCCCTTGCTCACACAATTGTTAATTTGCTTCAACAGTAAGCAAGGAATTTAACAATTTAGACTCTGGGCAAACCCTGACAGAGACAATTAACACTTATTAATTAAGAAAAGTATTTGTTGATTTGATAATAGGGTCTATTTTGTCCAAAATCTGACCCATTAAGTGTATTTTTTTTTTTAACTCATCAAGTAATATTTTTTGGAAGTTATTTTAAGGGAAATCTTGCATGGATTTGTACCTCTAGATGCAAATTGGTGTAAAATACATAGCCATTCCCAATCACAGAGGCATTGCTTTCATTCCTTTTTATCACACCTTATTTGTCTGCCTTACTGACACCTTTTCCTTTAGGCAGAAAGGAATTGTCCAAGTACACTAAGGTAGCTGAGGTCCATCACTAGTTTCCTGCATTTTGCTGAAAGCTCACGCTATGCCTCACTCGTTCCTTCGCTATTGCAAGGTTATAATAAACCCAAGCCTCCCAAAACCTCTTTTCAGCACGAATCGTTTTAAAGAGAAGAAATGCAACACAGCCTTTTTCACCTAAATACAACCAAGATATTTAATGCTCGAGGCGAAGAGATGTATTTCTAAGTACCTAACACCAGCAAGTGTCCTCCACCTCCCTGCTCCTAGAGGGGCACGGTAACCCTGCTGAGAACTACAGGGAGAGGCACAAACACAGGGGAGCTGGACGAAGCCATTACAATCATTCCCCCTCGCCCCCCAGCAGACCTTTTGCAGGCTGGGCACCCAGTCTGGGCCTCCTGAGGAGCCAGCCCTCGGCACACCGGTGACAGGCCACCTAGTTCTCCCGGGCCAGAGAGGGCAGGCACCGCTGTGCCCAGTCGGCTACAGCGGTCCCCTCACAGCAGCGCTCTTCGGTCCCGCCTCAGGGCCGCGGGCGGGGCTACGCCGCCGCTGCCCTCACATAAAGTCCCCGCCGAGGGGGGAGTGGGCCTCCCACTACAGGCCCAGCGGGCCGCCAAGGCGGGTGGGACCAGCCGTTCCCCCCCCAGAACCGGGACGCCCCATGGCATCTCAATCCCCCAGAGAGCGAAAAAAATAAAAGCAAGAAAAAACCCTTCCCAGCAGCTCCCTCCCCCTAGCCCCGTTCAGCCCATGCGCCAGCAACCGCCCCCCTCACAGAACGCAGGCGCCGCCGCCTCTCCCGCCCCCGCCGCTTTGTGCCGCGCTAGGCCGCGCAGGCGCAGACGCGTCTCGGCCCCGTCCCGCCGCCAAAGCTCGTCCCGCCCCCTCCCTCCCCACGCCGAGACCAAGTCAGTGCGCACGCGGGGCCCCGCCCAGAGGCTGCGCATGCGCTGTGGCCTTTCACGGCGTCTCCCTCCCCCTCCCCGTAGTGGAAGCCGAGGCGGTGACGTCAGGAGCGGCGGCCATTACACGGTCTGGTGCGAGGGAGCGGGCGGCAGAGCTGCAGCCAGCGGAGAGCGCTGCGCCGGCCGCTGACCCGCAGCGCTTTGCGCCGCTTCCGCAGCAGCTGTCTTTCCTCTTTCTTGTCCTGCCGCGTCGCGAAGCGGATCGCAGCGGGCTCCCGGGGTGGTGCGGCGGCAGTAGCAGCCGGTGAGGAGGGGGAGAGCGGGATGGAGGAGAAGGTCTTCACCAAGGAGCTCGACCAGTGGGTGGAGCAGCTCAACGAGTGCAAGCAGCTCTCTGAGGGGCAGGTGAAGAGCCTCTGCGAGAAGGTGAGGGACGGTGAGAGGGTGGTGGTAGGGCCGCTCCCTGCCGGCGAGTGAGGGGCTTGGGAGGAGGCGGTGGGAGCAGGGGTGGGTCGCTGCGGGGAGGCGGCGTCTGGTGGCGGAGCCCGCGGGGCCGGGGTTGTCTCTCTGTGGGAAGGCGAGCGGTCGGGGAGCCGGCGAAGGTGCTGCCGGGCGAGGGAGGCGCTTTTCCGCCGGGTAGGCGGAGGGTCCGCGGGCGCGACGCGGGAAGTGGCGGAGTAGTCGACGAGCTGGGGCTGCTCGGTCGGCCCCGCGGGGGATGGCTAGAGCCTGACCCGCTGGCGAGGGTAGCGAGCCGGGTGAGCCGCGGTCCCTCCGCGGGCGGATCCGCGCCCTTTCTCGCTGCGCTGGGAGCCTGGCTCCGCCTCCCGCCTTTTCATCGCCTCCTAAAATGGCGCCGCTGCCGGGATTCTCGGGAGAGACCCCCGAGCGGGGCCGCCATCCCGGGGGGTTGGGCCTGGCCGGGCCGCGCTGTCTCGGCCCTTCCGCGCTCTCCTTTCCCATCCTCGGATCTTGCTTGGCGCGACCGCCCCCGGACGGCCTCGGCTGGGTGGGGGGAGCCGTGTCCGCGGAGGGTCGCGAGTGAATCAACGCGACACATCGTCATAATACGGTTGAAATTGTATAGCGGCCCCAAAACTGTAAATTGTTGCAATGCAAAGAAAATAGTAATCAGTTGAAAATGATACGGGGTGAAGAAAGAGCTGCTGCTTGAACAGAAAAGCTTTGTGGTTGGTTTTGGTTTTTTTTTTTTTTTGAATGATACAAATAAGCAGGGGCACATTTATAACGAATTGAAGAGTAGATTAGCTGGGGAATTCGGTTTCTCTGAATAAGATTCTGGGTTTCATAAAAGTCACAAAAGAGACAGTTGAGATCCACAGTTGATGGCTATTTGTTTTTATGGTGACGGATGGAAAATTATGAGACTTGGTTGCTAGAGTGCTGTGTTGAGGCATTTATAGTTTAGAAAAGTATTAAAAGCAGCCCAGTTTTGGAAATTCGGGGGGGGGGAATTGTTGTAGTAGCATCCAATTGCATTTTCCAGTTGGATTCTGATTCTGAATGTAACCTAATAGCAGAGCAGTCTTTATTTGTTACTGAAGGTTTTATGTATTCTTATATTTTGAGACTGAAGAAACGATATTTGTGTACTGTTCTGGAACTGGAAACTAAGGAACATGAGAAGATATTGGTGAATTGGGTTCTAAAGAAGCATGTGTACCTGCCATGAGAAGTAATTAGAATATTTTAAATTTGGCAACAAATTCAGCTACTACAGCATGTTGTTTTGGAAGCAGATTGTTTCCAGAGGACTGTCTGTGAACTTATTAAAGAGCTTGCACTGTTTTTAGTGAGGTGAGTTATTGCTCAAGTATGAGTTTTAGTTCACTAGTATTCCAGCAATTATAAATTGATAGCATTTAACACAGTTTGTGTATTTTAAGTTGTGTTGGAAGCAAGTGGCAATGCCACTGCCTAGTTCTTTTGTGTGCTTCTCTAATGACAGTGGTCCAGCTTCTTCCTTGGCTTGCTTTGTCAGAGTGGCGAGTATTCCACTTGCCATCATTTATAAACTGATGCTAATACACCATTGATGCTGGTCATCGTTGTTGCCCAAGAGGACATTTTCATTTTTTCCCAGTGCAGAATGGCAGTGTTTCTGGGTAAATGTATAATGCTGGTCTCCAAAATAATGGTAGATAAAAGGAAAGGTCACGGAAAGTTGTTTGTCTTAACTGCTGTATTTTGAGATGAGACCGTGAGAACACATGCAAGTCTACCTGCAAAATAATCATCTAGCAGCAATTTCACGTTGCCTCAAGCTGGGGGGATGTGAGGCAGCTCCAGACCAAAGGGAGGCTTTTTCTGGGTAGCGTGGTACCGTGTGTGAGCTGAGATTCCCTCTCTCTGACTGGTTTGCAGTCGGAGCTTTGCGGAGTACAGCCACATGGCTGTTTATGTTAAGGACAGATGATTTCTTGCTGATAAGTACACGTGGATTTCCTGGGACTTCCTGCAAAGAGTTGTTAACTTTCTCCATGGTTGGTGATGCAAGGAATTAGAAGCAGGTCCCCAAAGTCCTGAGTTTTCCACCAAGTCGACTCTGGCCGCACGAGCGGGAAGCTGTGTTTGTGACAGCAGGGCATTAGTTGAATTCTGTGCCCCCCCTCCTGAGGGACAGCATTTGCCTGACCGTGTTTCCATCCTTCCAGTGCTGATTCTCAGAAACTTCGCTGAGCTGTGCTTTGTGTTTTAATTGTCTTAAGTAGTTTTGTGGATGTAATCACACCTAAAGATTATGGTTTGCCATAAATAGCTTAATGGGTTAAGGACAGTGTCAAATGTAGCTGCTGTTCCAATGGACAGATAAAGACCCTGCTGGGTATAAACTCATTCTTCAGCACACTGAACTGCAGCTAGGGCTAGTTTAAATAAATAAATATGTACCATAAGAAAAATCCCCCCATACCACTATTTGATCGGGTGATCTTCCTGACTGGTATTTCTTGATCTGCTGGGGTTTCATGTGTGCAGATTGGTGTCTCTCTAATAAGAATAAGCCTAAGGGCTCCCTTGGATTACAGTATTGATATCTAAAGAACATAGCAGCTTTTTACAAACATGGTAATTAAGTGTGGCCACTCATGCATCCCGGTTATTTTCTTAGTGCTTCTTTCATTGTGCCTGGTTACCTGGGTGATGGTGGTAGCTGGGCAGAAATGTCTTTTTAAGTCTGCTAATAATTTATAACCATGAATTTCTTAGATGACTTGAAACAAATATGAATCTCTGAGTGGCAGTTATTCTAGGCTTATCATGGGCTAGGTATTTTATGTTCTTTCAGTTGCAAGATTGCACTTGCTTTGCTTAAGATTTTGATAAGTGTAAGTTTTGAAGAAGCTGTCAAAAGGTACACCATATAGTCACTGTGACATGTCAGCAGTGTTTGTCCTGTTAATGCCAAAATGTTTATTGCCTCTTGGTCATGAACAGAGGAGAAAGGAAGTCCTTTATTGCCAGGTGAGTGTTTTTCTGCTGGCTCTTCTGAAGTACAGCTCTTTCCCATGCTTTGTGAGGGTAGAGGGAAATGGTCTTGTGTCCACCCTGTGGTGTATAAATGCCCTTTATCCCAGGAGATGGGGGGGGGGGGGGTCTGGTGCATTGCTCAGGAAGGTGGAATGGCAGCCTAGAAATGCACAAAGGAACGAGTTGAATTTGTGGATAGAGTCTCCAGGGGTTGTTTTGGAAGGTGTCTAGTGCAGGTGGAGGCACAGGTATCGGAGTCTCTCTCCTGGAAGTACTAGTCTGTTACTACGTGGGTTTCAGCATGGCATCCAGTTACTAGCAAAAGCCAACAAAGATGCTGTGTGGAGTGTTCAGGGTTCTCTTCCTGCCTATGGGAGTTACTGGTAAAATGTCTGAGTAGAGAGTGCTGCTGTCTAAAAATTTTTAAACTAGGTGAAGGGCTGGTACTGGTCAAGGCATTCAAGAAATCTTGATTCAAGCCTTGTCTCCTGCAGCTTTTGATCTGTAATGATTGGTTACATTTGCTTTTTTGATTTGTCACCGGTGCTAATTTTCATAGTATAAATATGCTTCTGGGCCATGCTGTTCTCTGCTCTGTACCATGTTAATGGTGTGGGGGTTTCTCTGGTTTTTGTGGTGTGGTGTTGGTGGTTTTTTTGTTTGTTTGTGGTTTTTTTGTTTTTGTTTGTTTGTTTGTTTTCCCCCTATTGCAGAACCTTTAACGCCAGATCTTCCAAGTTACATTTTCCGAGGCTGATTGCAGATGAGACCTAACCAAACATGCGATACTGACTCTACTCTGGGAGCTGCTTGAACTCTGTGAGCTTTTGCTAGGTGTTGCTGCTCTTGGAGGGCAGTATGTCACTGGTGAAGCTTTCTTTTGGGTCAAAACTCCCCCCGTGATCAAAGGTCATTTCCTCTAATACACAAGACTGGCAGGTTTTGAGGATCTCACTCCTGTGTTCTAAGCTGTTACTGCCCTGAGATGTCTGCCCCACTTCTTTTCAGACAGAGGCAGGTATGTGTTCTTTTCTGATGCCTCTGCTGTTGGGAAGTTACCTTTCTTGGCCGATTATTTTTGGCCAGAAGTGAATGTTTTAAACTGTCCCCAGCTTGTGTTTGCAAGTGCTTTTCCATTAGCTAGCTCTTGCACTCTAGTATCTTTACATGTAGCCATCTTACAAAACTGTTCTTCAAATAGGGATGATGGTAAAAATAAATATTCCTGTCTGAATTTGCTGTAAATCAACTGAAAAACCTGCCTCAACAGCATTCCCACTAGTGAGGGAGTTTCCATGTGGTGGACTGTATGTTGGACAAGTTCTGTGTCCCTCCACTCCTGCCCCTGGCAGAAGAAGAATGGAGGTCTGGAAGGTGCATCATTTGAGTTCCTCCTTGCTACTGCATTGGCTTCTACGTTCACTAAGGAAACCCTTGAACTACTACCAGTGACAGGAGGGCCCTCTCCAGTGGTTCGAGGGGTCAGGGGAGACCAGGAGATGGTTCAGGGCTTGTTTGCCGCTGCTTTGTTGAACAGAGACAAGGATCAAGCCATTGATGGGTACATACAGTTCTACCTTCCACCCCTGAAGAGTTACAAGGGTATTGTGAAAAGCTTTTTGTGACATTTTAATAACTGTGTTTTACTTTTTTTTGTGGAAGCGTTCCAGAATAAGCATCTTTTCATTCCCAGTGTTCTGTGTTTTGTGGTGGTGTTCTTTTGATGATGGTTGGTAATATAAAATGGAAATTGTCTCTACACAAAAGGCATTTGAAGCATCAACCTTGCCTAGTCCTGATTATACCTACAACGTTTTGACGCGCATATGAAAATTTAGTGTTGTATGTGCCAATTCTTGTAGCATTAGCTGCTTCCTAATGTGGTGTGTTGGTGGGTTTTTTTTTTAATTGTAGGAAATTATGTAAAATTGAGTTGTGCAAGCAGTTCAGTGTTTTAAGTTACAACATCGGTTGTAATCAGATAGGAGTAAAAGATATTGTTGTGATGTTTTAGAAGTTATTTTGGGCATAGCTTAAGACAACAGGAGGAGACGTTCATAAGTCAAAGCAGGCTCCTACTTGAGTTCTTCTAGTTTAAGGCCCAGGACATGGATGAGGTGGTAGATTGATGTCCCTTTCCAAACCTGCCTGTGGTGTGGCTGTTGCCTCCTGGGATGTGATGACAGTGCTGCTCAGTGGTTTCTCCCTAGCCACCTTCAGTTAGTCACCTGGGCTCCCTAAGCAGTGGAATAACCTCACCTGTCTGGTGATGTCTGGCAGGAGTGGAGGAGGCTGCATACAAAAGGCTGTATTAAAGGAATGGGAGGAGCAGTGATCGAATTTCCGTCTTTGCTTAGGGACCCTTCAACTCTACACTGATATTCAGCAACATGGTTGTTGCCCTCAGTTCCTTCTCTTTAGGTAGAATGTTAGGCTGGAAAAAAAAAACCCAAACCATTTTATTTCCCGCCTAAAGAATAAATACTGGAGCTCAATTGCTCAGTAGTCAGATCTGCCATATTTCTGCTGGGGATATTGAAAATCCCTTCCAATATAGGCATTACATGCCCGCTAGTCTTGAGTTTTGACACATGCATACCCCATGCTGCAGTTGGTATCCTACTGTGCTTTTTAACACAACCGTGCCTGGCTGTGGTTGGACTTGGTTGAGCAAATGAGTTGAAAACCTTTTGTTACATGAGGCTGGACTTGAGTGTATTGGGCACAACTAGTTCGGGAGTAGCTTGAGCCTATTTCTTTTTCTGACAACTGAAGAGCAGCTCTGTGTCGGGTCAGCTTTATGTGTTGCTGCTGCTATGTTTCTTGAAACTCCCATGTAGAGAGGAAAGCATCTGGATTTCCTGAGCAATTTGGTCTCCTGTGTTTGTTTGTTATATATATATATATTTCTAGACTTTTTCTTTGAATTCAAAGTTAAAGACACTAAGATATTTTCTGTGAAGCAAAGTAATGATGTTACTTCAGAGCAGCCCCTTCCTATCCTAATTTTCTATCTGGTCTTGTCAACTATCTATACTTAAATATCAATTCCCCTTTGCTGCTCCCAAGTCTGTCTCTGAGGGAAAGACCACTCCCTGTGTTATGCTGAGTATGTAAGACTACTAATGATTTTTCCAGATTGAAGCGCTGATGGAGTACCACCAAGGCTATGAATGGTATCAGTCGCTACTCTGTAATACAAAGGAATAGAGGGTTATTTGGCAAGAGTTTACTGCCTGCGTGCTTTCTTTTAGACCTTCTAGAATTTATAGGAGAATAAGGAAGACCATTTGTAACTGGTCTCTTCTACACAAGTAGAAATTACTGAAAGAGTAAGGGAGCAGTTTTTGATGAGTTGTGGAGCAGTGAAGAATGGTACTTTGCTGTGTGTTGGGAAATACAAAGCTACCTGGATTTTATGCTTTTTTGGGTTAGTTCATTGCCAGTTCTTGTTCACTGACAAATAGTCATTGATACTTGAGCTACTAAACTTTGCTGTTGTGGACTTTGAGTTCATTTGTTCTGTTTGCCCTTTCCCAAGAAAATGAAGGGTTGCAAATGTAGTGACCACATTGTGACACAGATATTCTCAGGAGCTGCTCTGTGACTCTCTGACCAGGCATGCCTTGTTTTCCTTTGAGTTCTCCACCTTCAGTACTGCTGGTAGTGAAAGAGGTTAGAAACGGGGGTATAGGTGCTAGTCACAAAACCAGAGAGAAAGCAAATGGGTTATCTTCTGCTTCAGGACAGGAAAAGGGGTATTTTCCTGCTGTGACAACTTCTGTGTGAATGGAAATCCTGGTTTTACTTACTCTGGAATACTAAATAATGTCAGCGGGGAGCTTTGTGTTTTAATTTTGTTCCTACTTACACATTGACCTTGAACTCTTCAGTGGATTCTGAAGTTCAGCATAAATCAGTTTCCCGCTTGTGTAATTTGGCTGCTGTTTTACCTTCTTCAGAGAAGGGTGATATTGGAGGGCTCGTTTCTATAGTGTTGTTTAAAATGTCAGACTGAATGAAAATAGCTTTGGCTCTAAAAATGGTGAGCCCTGAGCATGTTCCCTTTCCTCTTGAGTAAGGGGTGGGGGGACACCCTTAAACTGAAGGAAGCAAGTGCATTCACTCTGCAGAAAACTTGCTGACTATAATGAATGACTTTGCTTGCAACTGGAATATCTTCCAGGCCATGATGTTTGGCCAGCTAAAACCAGTATTCATCCCAATTAGCCGATCGTTGTGCCTTTAGTCACATCCTGTGCATCTTGACGACAGGAAATTATGGGTGTGGTTGAAGTCTTCAATCTCATTGAAGTATCTTTATGGTAACTACAAATACATTTTGTTTACTTTTTTTTAAAAAAAATATTATTTCTTGATTCCAGTGGATGCTTCTTAACACACACTTCACTTGACAGCATGGTGGGTTGCAGGTGTGAATTCTGGTCTGCCAAGCATGACACATTGCCATCTGCAACCAAGATGTTGGAGCTATGTTGTCTAATTAAAATAATGGTTGTATTTCCTTTACTGAGTTAGTGGTAATCTTCTGACAAGTGCTTTACAGCACTGATTTGCTGTTATGCAGCAGTTTCAAGCATTGCTCTATAATTCTACAAAGCCACAGTAATGTTGATTGCTTTTTTTTTTACCAGAGTTTTTCAGAGTGGCTATTTGAGTTGTTGGAGCTGCTAGAATGTATGGAACTAAGAAGGGTAGGAGTAGTTGAGAATATGGTATCTTCTGGAAACACGAAGGAGTTTGGGCAGAGATGAATGCAGAGGATTGACCGCTTGTAATGAATTGTGCGATGCAAGGTCGATGATGTATTCTGCCCATGAGGGAAACTCGCTTGTCCTCGGCGTAGAGTGAGAGAATGGATGGATTATAACCTTTATGGTACTTGACTCTGAACCTTAAGCTGTGGCATCTAGGATAAAAATGTGTCAGGGAACAGGAGAAATTGGGGATGCCTCTGATACATACAATCCGTGCATCTCATTAAATAAAATTGTGAAGATCTGAAAACCATGTGTTAGTAGCTTTAATAGTCACGCAGTTTTTTAAACTCTTACCCCTGGCTGTTCATTATAAAACACAGAGCTTACACTTGGATCTTGCATTGTCTTAAAACAATGAAGCTATCTTTGTATTTTAAGAACAGTGTTTTGCACAGATGATGTGCTCTGTAAACAAAGGCAACAAAACAGTGCTTTATTGTTCATTTGGCCTTTTAGAAGATGTGCAGCAGTCCAGGAATGTTTTAATTCTTAAAACACTAGGTTGTATTTTTATTCAGTGCTTCTTGATTTACACAAAAGTAGAAATGTGCTGTTTTCTTGTGTGTTTAAACCCGTATTAGTTTTATTCTTACTCTGTTTTGGGATTGTACAAGTTGCCTTTTTCCAGCGAAACAGCTGAGTAAGCCAATATTTCAGCTATCAGGTAGGAATGAATTCCAGACACTATGACTAAGCTGAAGTGTATTTGATACATGCTTATTGTTTGAACTTTGAGATTGCTCTGAGTAAAATACGTGAGTTTCCACCTAAGCAGTTGTTGTTTATAACAGTGTTTTACATCGTCACACAAGAAGAGCATAAGACCTGTGTCTTAATAGCTATTATGTGGTATTTTTTGCATTAGGCTTTTTTGGTGCTTGGCTGTAATAGTAGCTTTTATCAGTTTGAAGTAATGAGTTCGGTCTTAATCTGTATCCATTTGTACTTGATTTTGAAATCTGAAAGTGTAGTGCTGAGAAAGTACTTAAGTTGATTTGGAGGTAGGGTCTTATAACTGTAATCTAGTAGCTGTTGATAGCAAGTTTTTTTGCTTAGGTTAATGAATCTGTTTTAAATTGTAGAATACACCACAAGGTAAACTTCTGTAGTGTGAAGTAACTTACAAGGCCTAAAGACATACAGGCTGTCTTAATTCTTAAGAACTGGAAAAGACTGAGAATTAAAAATGCTAAGTTATCAAGAAAAATCTTGTTCAGAATTGCATAATTGTTTATCTTGGTGATAGGCAGTGAAACCTGGATGTTTCAAAATGTGATGTCAAAATGTTGCAAAGTGTTGCACTATTATCCTTCGTGGCAATAGGTGACTGGGGTTTTGAAGTACAAGGAATCAGGTGTCTTTTTCCCTAGTTGTTCTTCCATGGTTTGATCACATATACATAAGGCGGCTGAAAAATGCTCTATTGCTTCCTCCGTGAGGAAATGTAGGAGAGCTGCTGGTGAGAAGCCCAGTTTATTGGGGGTGAGGATGGACAGGATGCGGCCCAGTACGTAGCGTGATTGTGGATCTCAGGGAAGAGATCAGTAAACAGGGAGTGGAACCAGGCGAGGTTGCACAGGGTGATGTGTGGTCCAGCACGAAGTCAGGGTCACGGGTACTTCAGTAATATTGGTGAGAGCTTCTCTTTGTGAACCTTGAACTGTGAAATTGTAACATTACGTGTACCACTGTCTTACCAATTAGTGGGTTTGAGATATTACAGTATATAAAGACACTTTTTGTTTTACCCTTTCATAGGAATTTGTGTGGAAATTTGGGGTATGATAGATGGACCATTTGTTGGTGGCTTGTCAGGTTGCTTTTTCCCCTTGCAGCTTGGCTGAAGCTCTTTTGTAGAGGCAAGTGTGCTGCTTAAGCACTGCAGTATATGCCTCTGTTAATGGTGTGGGACATGACAGGACTGTAAATGGACTAAGCATTTTGTAACACGGTATTGCATGAAACTTGTTTCACAACGTGGAAATACTGAAATCTCTGCACCACCATTCCCCCACTGCAGGATTTAAATAGAGATTGCTGTTTGCAGGTTGACCTGGAACAGTCTTTTTCCATCAGAGTAGCTGTCTGACTTATCTGTGTCTTTGGTCATATACATATCTGAGTGATTTAATATTTCAGAACCCAAAGAAGCAACAACTCTGTTGCTGAGATCTGCCATTTTAATCTCGGTCAGCATAAACGTTGCATACCTTTGATGAAAAATGAATGCTGCATTCTTCGTGCAGTGCTTTCAGTGTGTTAAGAAAATACGTCAATAGAAAGTATTCTAATTAAAGAGTGGGGTGTTTTTTTTTTATATTGAAGCACTGTAAGCAACTGTAGCATTCTCTGTCAAAAGGAGAATTAAGGTGGCTAATGCTTCTGAAGGTAGTAGCGTATTAAAAGAGGCTAAGGCTGTTAAAACACCTTCAAAACATCCGGTGAGTGTCAATGCATTAAAATGAACTTAAGTCAGCCTATCTTAAAATAAACCTACACTTTTAGCACCTAACCACAAGCCTGCAGTGACCTATCTTTAGTGCTAGGCATGGCATGGGTGGAAACTGTCACATGAGATTGACTTTTGATGTAAATATGTCCGCAGAGTGGTTTAACTCTGTTGCTCATGCTGTAATATCTAAAGCCGTGTTCTGCAGGGTGCTAAACCACGAAGTGCATTTTTGCATTTCTTTCCAGTGTTGAATGAAATGTTGAATTTCCATCATTAAACTGTGTGTTGCTGGCACTTCTCTAGTTTGGAGTGGTGACTGGTGGTCAGCCTGGACAGTGAGACCATTTCAGGGGTGGGAGTGGCAGTCACTGTCCAGCTAATGGCTTTGTGGGCAGGGTGGAAACTCGGACACAGCAGCGTGTTCCTTAATAGCTTGGCTCATGTCGATACCCAGTATTTAATAACTTCAAATGTTTCTTTCCTAAGCCTTTAAAAATCTAATTCTCCTTAGATGATGGTGACTTAGTTGGGTTTTTTCCCCCTAGTGTCTCAAAATACTACTTTGCTTAGTAGAAACCCTTCAAAAATGAGTATGCTGCTTTAGTTGTCAGGTTAGGCTTGAGAAAGTTACGGAAAGTGACCCTAAAATGAGTGTGGTGTTGCTCTTGATCTGTGTCTCATACTGGTGCACGAGGCACTTCAGAGTATTTTGGATTCGGTGTGGTCTGTGCGTAGGTGGTATTCGGTGGTGTTTCCACAAGTCTTGTGGTAGACACCTTGGTTTATAAAATAGAATATGGCTTTTATATGTTCTCTTGTCATTGTGGTAATAAGGTAAAAAAGGGATCATTTTTGAATAGGAACATGGGTGGTCAAAAGACACAGAAATCTTGGTAGATAATAATTTAAACTTGTTACTATTTGTATTTCTAATACTCTCTTGATGTAGAAGATTATTGTGGCTTGTGTTTGGTGACAGTTCTGAGAAAAAACTGTAACAGCTGGCAGAGTGACAGTACAATTACGGAGTTCTTGTGTTACCCCAAAATTACCTTTCTGATGCTATATTTAGCTTGTGCTTCTTCACACGAATTGCCCTCATCTACAGTTTTTACATACACGTTCTTGTGAGAAAAAAATGGTGATGACAAAGACATTTCCCACTTTGGTTTCTAAAGACACAGACTCAGCATTACTCTTGTGTACTTAAACACAAGACTTGTTCAGAAAGATTGTGCGGGTAATCGACCTGCTCAGCGATTGCAGATACCACTGGATGTTAGTTACGGTCTCGCCTCTGCTTCATGTGGGACTCTGCCTTTGCATCCAGAGAGATGTGTATAGATGGGTGGTAAACGGTCTTCTGATGCCTCTGGTTTGGCCATGTCTGACTTCAGGCTTTTAGAGGGTTGAAGATAAAACATTGTCGTGATTTTCTGATTTAATTTTTCTTACCTCAGGCGCTTCAGACAAGGAAGGGACAAGTGGTGATAGAGAGCAGGTAGTAGAGAGCTGCCGGTGCTGGAGCATACTTTGAATAAAATGACTGTTCACAGGCAAATTCACAATTTCCATACGTTTTCTTTTACAGGCTAAAGAAATTTTGACTAAAGAATCTAATGTACAAGAAGTGCGATGTCCAGTCACAGTCTGTGGAGATGTCCACGGACAATTTCACGACCTCATGGAACTTTTCAGAATTGGAGGCAAATCACCAGACACAAACTATTTGTTTATGGGGGACTATGTTGACAGAGGCTATTACTCAGTCGAAACAGTCACATTGCTTGTAGCTCTTAAGGTAACTCTTTCTTTGCTGTACAGTTCTGTATAAAACAAATAATGACTCTCCTAATTACACTTTATTATGATTTGCACTGCACTGATGTTATAGGTATGAAAAATGAAATATTGGCTTAGTTTTCTAAGATACTTGTGGGGAAAAAAAGAAAAAAAAAATCAGCTGTGAGCCTGAACTTTTAGCTGTATTTATTTTTTTACTTGCCTAAGTAACAGTCTTTAAGAATTTGCTTGGAGAGATGAGTTTAATAAACAAATATAATAAGGTTCACTCGTAAAAATGAATAAAAATTTGTAATTAATCCCAAAAGTATTTGGCAGCTGAAGATTGGAATTACTTATCTCTTCTCATAGGTTATAATTGAATCTTTATCTTAAAAAGAATTTGGGTTTTTTTACTGTTTTATTGACGTATGGTGGGGGGTGAGGGGTGCAAATTCTGACTTTTTTTTTTTTTTTTTTTTGGTGGGGGGAGGGGTGTGGTTTTTTGGGGGGAAGTTTTGGTGCTTTTTTGGTGTTTCTTTTTTTGTTGTTGTGTTGTTTTTTGTGTGTGTGGGGGGGGATTTTTCTGTTTATTCTTTTGTTGTGTTTTGTCTCTTACCTTCAAAAAATTAATGGGGCCAAACCATGTCCTCTCTGTTCCTTACCTGAGCAATCAAGTCAGAGGGGTTATTGCCAGGATATACATTTCAGGCTTTTGCTTGTGGTAGGGATCTGGCTTCTTATTTTCTTATTTTATTTTTAATATAAGGGCTTGCTGTCCTATCAGTATGACTTTATAGTAATTATACAGCTTCTGTGGTGTTGAGCAGAACCCTGTAGTCCCACTAAGTATATGCTTTTTAGTAATCATTGTAAAGGCAGCTTAATTGGAATAAAGCACTCTCCATCCTGGAAGAAAAAAATAATACTCGCATCCTGCACATTTCAAGTGTTAGCCCAGGAGAAGTGAAGTGGCAGTGCATGCTTATGGTGGATGTGGGGGGGGAAATGAAATGCTTATAATAATGTTTACAAAACAGTTAAGGAACAAAAATGTTAAAATTGTCTTCCTCGAGAATTGTAAAGCTGCATCTTGTATTTATTTCTGCCCAGATCACCATTTCTGTTAATATTTTTATTGAATGAAAAGTGAGCTCTACATTTTTATAATTGAAAATTAAAATCAGTAAAAGTTTATATTTAACAAAATATACCAAGTTCTTTGATTTACATGATTTATGGATGCTCTGATTCACCATTTAAATTTTCAGCAGTGCTTTACTGAATCCTTAAAGATAACATGTACTACAGCTTCCTTGAGTAGTGATGTATGCTGAACTTGAAGAACTTAACAAAATTATTGAAACTAATCATTGAATAAAGCTACTGTAGCACAGTGGAAAAAAAATCTACCATGCCTGATGACAGATACTCAAAGGAAGAATTTTGCATTAGCTTCTCAGCATAATTTTGAGATATAGTCAAAACAAAAAAAATAAATTTAAATTTACTCTTGTGCATCTCTTTTGATCGTTTCTTCAGTATAACTTAGCAAAAAAATCCTCTTACAGAATATGGATTTCAACTTGCAAACCAATATTAAGCTTCTATAAGTGTCCTGCTGGCATTGAAGGAGGAGCCATGAAATGGGATATTAATAATCATTTGATCACTCATTTATAGCAGTTGCTTAAATGTCTGTATTGATAATGTGTTTGACTTGAAAAATAAGTAGGTTGCCAGATTCCTAGCAATTCCAAAACCTGAGCAAAAGATTTTTCCAGCTATTGTTATTACAGATTTACTTTCCCACTATTACCAAAATCAGTTACCTAAGCTCAGCATTTAAGTTTACAAATTCATTAAATAGAGCATGCATTTTTTCAAAGCATTAAAGGTTGAATTTTTTTTTTTTGTAGCAATTGTTTATTTTCAGGACTCTGCTTCTAATTATTAAAGAATGACAACTGCACTATTTAAACCTCAAAAATAAGAGATCACCACCTGATTTTGGTGATTCCCTAAAAACCTGACCACTTTTTGTCCCCCTCTGCATTTGGATACAAAGCCCATTTCTGTATTTTTGAACTACACAGGAAAAAAAATACAGAAGGCACTCTTGTTACAAGGTTAGCAGAAAACTAAACGTAAAGTACAGTCTTAAACCTCTGAGTAAAACGTGTTTGGCACCTAGGCCTGTAGACCTTAATGCAGCTGTCTGTCTTTTCAGTGAGACTTAATTGTTACCCAAAAACTAACGGTGGCCCATCCATAGAACAGCGAGGTCTCTATCCTACAAATCTGTCATCACTAATCTTTGATCATGCAGGTCTTGAGTTGGAGTACTTGTGTGATTAACTATTGCTTGTACAGTGAAGGCTTGACACATAGAATTCTGTCATTTGCTTGATCTACTTAAGTAGATCAGAGCCCTCTAGAAAGAGTGTACCAAGTTGTGTTACCTGGGTTTTTTTTCTGAATAAAAAAGGGGGAGGAAAAAAAAAAAAAATAAAGTGAGAGCTTCTGTTAACTTAGAACTTGAATGAAGCTGCTGTAGTCTATTGGCTTAAAATAGCTCTTGAAACCCAGAGTGGCTATGGTGAGCATGTTAGTTGGATAAAATGTGTAGAGTAGGGGAAAAAAAACCCCAAATAATTGTTTGTGTTAAAGGGAAATATTAAGCTGTTCTCATTCAAAAGAAATAGTCAAGGTGGAGCTGCAATATTTGGTTATCGATCGGGAACTTTGGAAATTTTAGAGCAGGAGAATCCTTCTGAAGAAATGTTTTAACAACTTCAAGGTTACCAGAAGCTCTGAAAGTCAGTTCAGAATGTATTGCATCACATTTTCTGATGTCCAGAAAGCTGCAAGTGTCAATTTTGTATTTTAACTCCTTCCTTTTACCTGACTATCAGGGAAGCGTGGTTGAGGCTGACCTGACATGTCATGATGTCGACTTGCTAGGTGGGGTTCGCAAGGGACATTAACCTTGGAGTTATCGGTAAGACAACTTTCTTTCTCATTTCCTTCAGTAGGATTAAAGGGCTGGGGTGGGAGGAGGGAGGAGATGAGCTCCACAGACCTGATCATTGGAATATTGTTGAAAATCTGCCATTACCATGAGGAGATTCGAAGCACTGAAGGTAAAGGTTAAATTTAAATCCCTCCATGTCCAAGAGGAGCATGGCATAGCTTCTTACAACTGAAATCAGTTTGAAAATGAAGACGACTGGCACTTCAAAGGAAAACTGGGTGCTCTTTTAGGATTGCTGGAAGCATAAAAGATTTCCAATTAGTTTTTTTTTAATTTAATTAAAACCAGGTATGATTTTTGGTTGGTTCTGTGGTTTTGGTTTTGGGTTTTGTTTTTTTTCTCTTCCCCCCCCTTCCCCAAGCATGAAAATTAAAGAACTTAGAGCACGCTTCTTCAATCTAACAATGCTGTTAAGAAATGTGTCCAAGTAGATCTCTGTAAAGTAATAAAATTTTCTCTTGGAATTAGCAACAGAAGTGGCATATCGTGAGTTTGGATCGTTTATCAACGTGATAATGCTGACAAGTCATTAACTGAGAGAGAATTGCCATTAAAAGAAAGGATAGTTGTAGTGTATCCTGTTATAAACCCACTAGATTTTAGTAATCTTTTTTTTTTTTGTGGAGGACATGATACGTTGATTCTAGACAAATAACAAAATAACAAAGAGAAAGCTAAAGAATGGATTTGCAAATCAAACTGGAAATACTTGGACACGAATCCTTCATGGCACCTGCTCATCTTGCACATTTCCTTAGCAATAAATGTCAAGACCTTTCTTTCCCTGCTTGTACATTTATGCAGTACTTTGAAAGCAGCAGAGAAGTTGGGAAGAGCTTACTAGGCTATAGGAGCGCTCCAGGTTCAGTCATTATTGTGGAACTGTGCCAGTTCTGACACCCAACTACAGAAGAAATATAACTGGTGAGTAGAGGTGTTTGTAAGGATTTTGCAGATATGAAGTATTTCTTTAATTCCAGATGAACTGATCTTGGCATAGCTTGAGTGGAGAACAGCTTTGATCACCCTCATCGATGCTGTTTCACTTGAAAGATCTTGAACAGAAATGGATCTTTTAACTCTGGAGTCTGCAGTCTGCACGGTCATACGGTGTTACTGATAAGTAGTAGAGTGGGACTTGTTGAATATGTTCGTGTGGCCTGTCTCTTGGAAATGAAGCAGATGGCAAAGTTGTTGCAAGAAAAAAAACTCAAGTGGATTGGTTTTCACGTGTGGAATTTGGAGAGAACTGTAGAAGTACGCAAGGGGTCGTACTCCTCAGAACACATCGGTCTCGGTGAAGTTTATGAATTTAAAACACAACTTCAAAATGTATTTCTGGGGTTGTAATCTGTCAAATTGCATGGGGGGGGGGAAGGCAAGGAGGAAGAACAGAACAAACTTTAGCTCTGCCCTCCTTGCTTCAAGTACAGCTTCACTTTCTTCCATCCTTAGCACCAGGGGGCACGCAGTCTCGCTCGTTAATCTCCCCATGGAGCTTTCTGCAGGGCTGATGTAAGTGTAGGATACCCCATTGCTTCTTTCTTATTGTAAACCTTCACAGCAGCCTCTGAGAGGGGTGGTTGTGTTTCCATTTGAATTTCAAGGAATGAGTATCCATTGCCTCAACACCTGTTTACGTGACATTATTCTGATGTACTTGCAGACATTTCAGATTCAGCATGCAGAAGATGCATACTTGAATTTACAAGGGAGGATGTGGTGTAAGCATTAATTTTATGATAGGAAAGATGTAATTCTGAAGAGCATTCAGCTGTCTTAGCAATGGATGCTCTTTTTCTCTTTTCAAATTCCCTCCTGTGCTGCTTTAACTTCTACAGGAAAAAAAAAGTGAAATGTTTCATGGGCTAAAAGCCCTGGGATTAAAAATAGTTCAAGTGCATAATTGAAGATGATATTGTAATGCGTGTACTCAGGAAAACCGCGTATGTGTTGCACAGGCAGTTATTTTTGTTTCTTAGACTCACTTTTTAACCAGTTCCTGGGTGCAGACTCCTTTCTGAAAGAATTCTTTGAAGCGTGTTCTAAGGTGCCTTGTCAAACCCTACTTTAAGCAGGGGTTTAACATTCAATATATTGAACCAGAGAGGCAGGAGAATGAGTGTAACGTTTTCTTGGTGGTACCTATAGAACAAACAACAAAAAGGATAAGAACACTTTAAGTTTCAGGTCTGTTTTATCAAGACTGGAGATCTTGAACTCATCCTGGTGCATTTTCAGTCAAAAGCAACTGCAATTACAGATTCTTCCACCCGTTGTTCTGGGCTAGTTCTTTCCTCCTTTTTGTTCTGCTCAGTGCTGGCAGTGCTGAGATAAGAGCAAGAACAATTCATCTCCTAATATTGTGCCTCTGTGAGATTATAGCAGCTTGGAAGAACCTTTGCAGTGAGCTTTATTTTTATGCAAGTCTTTACTGAGTGGTTTCTCTTCTGTACTGGGCAAATGCTGGAGCCAATATGCAACTCGCCTGCAAGAATTTTTAATATGCAGTTATATTGAAATGCTGTTGATCTCAACATCCAAACCATCTCAGTTGATGTGATTTACCCAGAGGTTGTGGCTGAGGTCAGTTATTCAGCACAGAGCATTCCCCTTTGAACAGTGGGAAGAGGATGCAAGGAGCTGAAGACAATCTTGTGAGCTGTTGATGAGCAGCTTGACAAAATGTATTGGTGTTACTGTTCTTTCAGTTATCAGTCACTGGTACCTCCACTTACTCAATAAATCACAGAACTGGGCATAAATGATTCCTCCTGTAAAGCCTGTTAGTTAATATTTTATCACTTGATTTCCCCCTTGAACAGCCAGTGGAAGTAGCTGTTCTTAGGGCATGAAATATGCATTTCAATCTTCCCCATGTTTCCTATTTTCCTTGCTTCTGCTGGTTTGCTGGCTGTTATGGGCACTCAGGTACTTAGGTTGTTTCCAGATGGAGGAGTAGGAACAAATGTGTTCTGTTTATTTTTTTTTCTCTTGAAGGTACAGAATCATATTGGAAAGAGGAGAGGTAGAAAAGCCATATAGCTGAGGGAATCTAAGCCTGTCCTCCCCCTCCACCCTCAACAGCTGTGAGGGATCCTGCTTTTAGAAGAAAAACTGTACTCTTGTCTGCCTTTTCCTCTGATAACGTTCATGTTGAAGAGCTTGTGCTGACCTGGTGCTTCTCACCAGGTCTTTGTTGCAGAACTTTTCTGTGAGCTTGCCTTGAGTGGGAAGTGTACCAGAAACGGCTGCTCTGAAGGCTGGGAAGCACTTGAGTCAGATTTGGTTTGTTCAGTACAAAGTAGTAAATTCCTGTGGTAAATTAAATAGAGAAAATTGCATTGTTAAATGCAGAACAAATTCTTCTTGGGGACGTCTTTAGGCAGGTCCTAGGTATTGTGCATCAAATAAAAACAGCCTGGTGAGATGTCTGAACCAGCTGCTAAGCCTTCTAGTAACTGCCCACACATTTCCTTCCAGAGCTCAACTAAACTGAACTAAGTGCTATATGTTAGTGGATTAATTGTACAGAAGAGGCTTTAACATCTTTGTAATGTGCTAATCCATAGATTAACATATGGATTAGAGGGGCTGGACTAGATGCCCTTTAAAGGTCCCATCCAATCCAAAACATTCTATGATTAATTTTTGCATGTGATACCTCAACATGATGAGTTTTTCTTTGGGAAATGTAAGGAGTTTCTTGTGGGTGGGTTGTTTTTTTTTTTTTTTTTTTTTGACAAAACAGAGCTTTTTGGCTGCTAGTGTTAGTGCATGCTTCAGCTCTGGTTTCTTTAAAGGGGTGTACATGTTCTGACTGATGGAGTGTCTGCGGTGAATTGCATTGAACTAAAGTAGTCCTAATTTTTAGTCTTGGAGCTAGTTTTTTATCCTGCTCTACTTGCTTGCATCTGCCCTTTGCCTTTGTTGTGAAAGCTGTGCTGAGGAGATCATAAGCCGTGTACTGAGCATCCTGTTCTACCTTGTGACAGAGAAGATTTCTTCAACTGCCTGCCTACTGAGTGTGTTTAAAAAGCTGTGCAGCGTAGCATGGGAAATCTAAAGCTCACCAATTAAATCTCTTTCACTGAGCCAGAGGAGGATACGTGCAGTGAGGACTGCATCTTCCCCGCTGCATGAGGCTGCTCGGATGTGAGAGGCGGTTCTGCCAATGTAGGTCATCTTTTCTCTTTCATTGGAAATAGTTTCAAAAATCCTTTTAGCCACTGAGCTGAGGTTTAAAATAGAAGCAGCTAAGGAATGTCAAATGTCAGTAGAAGTGCTGAAATGAGAGATACACGTGCGAGTACTTCAGTAGCTCTGAGTGATCTGTGTCCTGTGGGACTGGCAGTGTGTTCATGCACACGGAAGAAGAACGCTGCAGTTGTCCAGCTCTTAGTTGCTGTGATTAGCTCCACTGCTCCTTCAAACAAGAAATAGTAATAATGGATTTAAAAATTAAATTTGAATTTAAGAAATTAATTAAAAATTGGTGCTTTTCTACTACAGCAAAAAGTTTTGAGTCTAGCATGGAGGGTTTAGAGGCCAGTTCTGTGGTGGAAATTGCTGTTCTTGGAGGCATTACTTTGAATGCTTATTCCTTTAATGGTGCTAATTTTCACTTACTTGAACTTTTTACACTAATTCAGTGTTTTCTGTTCTTTAATGATATAAAAGCCATAATTTTGAGTGCTTGGGACTGAAGTATGATAACCTAGCTTTCCCTGAAGGCTTTTTCTGCAAGGTATAGGGTTTTTTGACAGACTTAATTGCTTATATTTTGGTGGGCTTACCTTGTTTGAACTGGCAAGTACAACTGAAAGTGTGTGTCTGCATATGTCATCTTTTGAGCATAAAGATTTTCTGTTCAATTGGTGCTTTTTCAGTGCTGGTCATATGAGAGTTTAGGGGAATTAGCTAAGAAAGTTTTGTACTCAATACTTCTAGAGAAAGATTAACCTTTAGAAAAACAGGAGTAAAAGGAAAGTTGTACATTAGACCAGTATAACCAGTCATCTCCTTCATTAATGGGACTTTATTCTTCCTGCTAAGGTCTCGTAGCAGTGGAGGATGTGGTTTGTCTCTGCAGAATGTGATGTCTTCAAGCTGGCTGAAACAAATATTTTGTGTTTGAGTGCACACAGGTCCTTGGGAACAAAACTGATTTGGCTCTTTTCAGTGGGAGACTTTCCAATACTTAAGAAGCGACAGTAATACTTAAATACACCAAACAAGAATGGTGGGCAGCCCTTCTGGCTTAATGTGGAGCTGGAGATGACATGTTGGGAGTGGGAAGGTGCCTACAGCATGCTCAGAGAGCCAGGGGTTGTACAGCTCCAAAAGATCTCCTGGAGGAGGACAGTGACTTACCTTGGGTCACAACCTCCTCTTGTCACACTTTCTTCCTCTTGCTGCATTTCTGTCTGGCATGAAGTTGTCTTAGAATAGCTCTCAAGAATTTGTGAATTAAACACGCTCTCTTCTTGGCTAAGGTAGTAATATGGTTAATTCAAGCATATGCTAGGTCTGCTTGCATAGCATTTTGATGTTGTCACTGGAAGGACCGCTATGACAGAAGCGTGCATTGAACCATGCGACGTGGAGAGTCGATAAGAATCCCTGTCTGTTAGAATGTGGGCACAACTGTAGTTTCAAAAGTGAGTAAAGCTGTTATTTCACAGTAGCATTTCTGGAACCCCACATTATTCATCTCATTTAAGCACCGAGTTCCTTTCAAAGAGATGTCAGTGAGAAGCATTGTTTACTAATATTGCACCCCTGGCCATTCTTTCACACAAAGAGGTTTGTTTCTCCCTGGTTCTGTGCCTTTGCACTTCAGTGTTTAAGGTGCACATCAGGGATGTATGTTAACTACTAGAATAAGACCCCTACAGTTGATACATGCCCTGCCCTTCCTAACACCATCCATATGTGTTGATTAACCAGCATTAAGTGATTTAATCTGGAGAGCTGCACATTTGCTGTGTCCAGTGTACCAGCAAAAGCAACTGAAGATAGCGTGCCTAAAAAGGTATAAAGTACAAGAGCAGGCTTAGTAAAGCTGCTAAAAAACCCCCCATGTTCTCCTAATATCCTTTGTTTAGTACAAAATATCAATTCTGGATCATTCCATGTAGTTGCACAAGTCCTTCCCTCCAGCTGGTCAGCTTGAGGAGGGTCATCCAGACTTCGTGTAGTCAGACATCCGTTTTGATAACGGAATTTCAACAGCCAAGTGTTGGGAGTTTTTACTAAGTTTAGAAAATGGTCTTGGTTTTCACTTTTTCCTCTATTTTCTCATGCAGAACTCCTCATTTGACCATCAGAGTGAGAAGGAAATTCTGCCACACAGTGATTCCAGGTATCCTCTATAGATCAGTGTCTGGCGATGTAGTTCTACAGATGTTTGTCAGGGCACGCAGCAGAACTTTCTAATGCAGGTATTTCTTCTGCTAGTGCTGTTGTCTGCATTGAGGAACTCGCCTAAGATAACAGTAACTCTTTCTTTTTATCCTGGTTTGGGTTCAGTGCAGGTTTTACGTAGGACTGAGAACAGTAGCTGTGGAAGGAATTTTGTGTACACCTCTAGAAGCGTGGTCCCAGGTAGTAGCTGTAGGAGAATGACTCCTACAACCTATTTCTTCTCACTGACTATGAAGGCTTAAGTGTGGTGGATGCCATCGATTACCATGGATCTTTTGGAATGGGAAATATTTCTGTTAGTCTGATTGTACACACTGGGAGCATGCTGGTTACACCTCCTTGATGTTGCATGTTGGCCGTGTGTGTTTTCCTGCTAGGCCAGCAGGCATTCCTTACCAGAATGAGTAATTAAGTCAAGGGTGCTGTAAAGAATGGAGTAGGAAAGCCAAGACAGTGAGATAGGTAAAACAATTCCAGATATCCAGCTTAAAGTGAAAGAGCAATGATGGACAGTTCCCTAGCTGAGGACAGCGGCTGGCACGTTCATTCTTTGTAGGTTTTTCTCTGAAGTAAAAAATAAAACTATCTGGTAATGGCCATGCACAAGGATAGAAAACTCAAAGTGATCCGAGTGAGATGAATATTCAGAGGCTAGTGCTGCCAGCTGAAGGTGGGGAGTAAAACAAGCGATACAGATCCCTGCGGGCGAGCGGGGGAATTCCCCTCCAAGACCAGCAGGATGTCAAGATGTGGCATCTCTTGTGCATTAGGGGATCTTGGTGAAGGGCTGTGTTCTCTCTAACTCCGGGCTATGGAATCAGGCAGTAGTCAGCACCCTGGAGGGTCTTGCTGTTTGACTTGGATCTCCCCATAATGTATCTGAGGAGCATGGTTGGACACTGCTTCTGGAATGAGTAGTGTGCCCATCACAAAACCCATAGATCTTATTAGAGTGCTTTCACTTTCAAGATGTGTAAGTTAGGCCAGTGAAGTCATCTTAGATTTTTTTGAAGCAAAAATACATATGAAGTGTCTGAGAGTCCTGAATCCTAGTAAAAGTTTCCAAAAGAATTTTTCCAGGGCAGGCCAAGGACAACTTGCAGTAACATCCCAGTTGCATTAAAATAAATCCGATGTAGTCTCTTCTGTGTTCTTAGATTTTTCCAAGTGTGTTAACTGGGGGACAGAGTAGCAGCTGTATTTGGGTAGGGAGAAGAAAGACTGATACAGTTGCTTGTTGCTTTTTAAGAAAGAAAAACACTTCCTTTTTTTATTAATATTTTTTTTTCCCTAAGATGATGTTTGTAGTGGATTGTATCTTCCCATTTCAATCTGTTCCTCTGCAGTTTGATTCGTCCCACTAGGAGTGCAGCCTTTCAGAGGAAGGGTACAGGATGGACTGACTGCTTTACAAGTGCACAGTAAAAATCATGACAGTGATGAAACAGCTTTTTCCCCCTGTGAAATAGACCAAAAGTAGCAAGTTGCTTGTAAGCTTTGGTAACTAGCAGAGGAGTAGAAAGCAAGAATACTAAATTATATATGTGCTTGTCTTCTCTATGTTTCAAGTTGAGGTTCTGTGAGCTTGAAATGCAAAGAGGTTTTGTTTCACATCTCTTTAACCATCATATATTTCTTACAAAGCTTCCAATAATTAGTAAATTAAAAATAGAATACAATGCATATCTTTCAGGTACTGAGTTGGATCTGGCAATAGAGACTGTGAGCTTTGTGCTTGAGGGCTACATAACTCTGTTGGCAGTTACTGTGTTGGTAGGTGAAAATCAGATGATGCTGCCTGAGTTTATGAACCCCCTGTGCACTGAGGACCCGTGCACATATGTGAATATGTAAGAGGACCTCCAGGAGGAAACATGGCACTGGCAAAGCCACACCAATCTCAAGCAAAGACAGACTTCTTTTTGATGTAGAGTCTTTGCTTGTGCTAGCACTAAATTCTTCTCTGCTCCAAGGTGAGACCACACAGTCTCTGGCAAGAAAATAACCACAACCAGACTTTGACACCAAAATACTGGGAATGATTTGCCATCTTCTGTAGAGGTAGGATTTGCTTGATGAAAATTGAGATGCAGAATGTGATTAAATGTACATTTGCTTGTTATACTTGTGGTTCAGTCCAGTCACTGTAATATATAAACCAGTGCAAGTGTGGTGCTGCTCTCTGGAAGATGATGTCTGATGGCAGAATGAAAGGAGAAGCAAAAACCTGTGGCTGTGTAAAAGGAGGGCTTTGGGTTTAGTGGTTGGTTGGTGTTTGGGGGGGGGGTTTTTTTGGGTTGGGGTTGGGGGGGGGGTTTTGTTGGGTGGTTGTTTTTGGGGGAGGGATTGGGAGTGGGTTGGGTGGGGAGGGGGTGGTACCGGGTGGGTG
>JANIJG010002896.1:13073-26942 GCA_024611175.1 Megaceryle torquata | reverse complement strand
GATGTGATTGGCTTTTTGGGCTGTAAATACACATTGCTGGGTCATGTTGAGATTCTTGTCAACCAAAACCCCCAAGTTCTTCTCCTAAGGGCTGCTCAGAACCCACTTATTGGCCAGGCCTTATTTGTGCTTGGGTGTCGTCAGTATTATGGGCAATGTCCAGATGTCTTTTCCTGAGAGCTGGTGAATGAATTTTAGAGTTGATAGCTCCAGCTAGGAAGTGGATCATGTTTTCTGTCAGTGAAATTCATGCTGAGAAATACATTCTCTCTTCAGTTTACTTCCAGTGGGCAGGAACCTTTGAATTTATTACTGCCAGTACAGAAAAAAAAAAAAAGCAGAAATGGCCTTGAGATAAATTTGTCATTTATACCCCAAGTGCTGCAGAAGATGTGTATGTGGTCATGCTCCAGGTTTGAAAGCCTTATGGGTGTTATGTTGGAAAGAATACCAGAAAGTCTGTTTCAGCTTTAGTCTTGATTCAGATCCAAGTTTGCCCTGTATATATATTATATATGTACATATATACAAGTGTATATATATATATATGCATATATATGTAAGCATAAAATAAAAATACATATAAAAATTAAAAATACGTAAAAAATAACTGAATGCCTGTACAGTAACTGTGCAGAAGGCCAGGCCAAGAGTCAGATTTTTTTTCTGCTGGTTGATGGAGGACAGCTGACAGGCAACTCAATACAGATACACCTCATTTGAAGAGACTCTCTAAAGGCTGGGTACCACTTGTGCTCACTGAAAGCAGCAAAACTGCTCTTGCAACACTTAACATTCAAACCAACTGCACTTCCAGTGTTACTCCATTTTGCTGGGTGCAGAGGACAAGGGAGCTGCATCAGCCACTATTTGCTGCTGCGATAAACAGCTGTGCTCTAAGGCTACTCACTTTGGACACATTAGTCCTTTGTTCTATCCCTTTGTTTTTCCAAGTGCTCTGACTGGGCTTGTGTGGGAGGAATACTCAGCAACCCAACTTTATCTCAGAAATGTGGTCAAAATAAGTGCAGAGAAGGCTTTCTTTTTCAGGAAAAGTGACTCAAAGCATACCAGGGAGCAGGGAAGGAAAGACAGACCCAGGTCCTTACACTGGTCCTCTTTGACTTTACACGGTGGATAAGAGAAATGTGTGTATTGACCAGACTAGGATCTGTTGTGCAGCAGAACGGGGACATCAAATGCAAGCAGATGAACTGTACCATGATATATTCCAGGTGAAAGACCCTGCCAGAAATGCCACCAAAATCCTTTTCTGCTCAGACGTTAATTTGCAGACTGTTTAGAGGACACAGGTAAAACCGAGGCAAGATTGACAGCAGGCCAAAGATGGGCCCTAAGAATTCAAGAATAGCTCAGCTCAGCAACTGTGAAATCCTTGTGATGTGAGACAGCTTCAGTTACAGGAACCTGCTTTCCAGAATGTAGAGAAGTGTCCTGCAGAAGAACCCATCTGTAAACTTCAGGCTTGTTCTAGTTGTTTCCTTTCTATTCACTCTACTGAGGGAAATATTTTCCAATCTTGTATTTCAGGGAAATGGACAGCATGAAAAAACTGTTGAAGTCCTTTAGAGAAAACAGAATTAAAATTTCTCTCAGGACACCTATCGACATGGAAAATATTTGTAAGAGTGGATTGGTAGCTCACATATGTATGCAAATATTTTAGTGTGGATATGCTAATTATACTGTATATGTGAAGTATTATATATGCTATACAATACTTCAATGGGTTTGCACAACTTTACACACTTACCTCCATGCAGTTAAGTCAGAGCACAGAGTGCTTTCAAGGGCGTACATTATACTAAGTACAGAGTCATGATCAGCTGGCCCTTCCTGGAGGTTAGCAGCTTTATGAATCAGGTAGAGCTTCACAGGCATAGTTTTGGCCATGAAATTTGTATTCCAAATACCTCTGAATAGCAAAATTGATAATATAAATAATATAATAGAATCATAGAAACATTTGGTTTGGAAGAGACCTACAGAGACCTTTAGTCCAAACTCCTGCTTCAAGCAGGGCTAACTTCAAAGCTGGACGAGGTCACTCAGGGCATTACCAGTTTAAGTCCCCAAGATCTTCCATGATGGAGATTCCATTATTTCTGGGCAACATACTCTAGTGCTGGCTTGTTCACATGGTGAAGAGTTTATTCCCCCTATCCCCTATCCATCTGGGACCTTGCTTGCTGCAACTTGTGTCTGCTGCCTCTTGCTCTTTGTCTCTTCATCTCAGAGAAGAGTATGTCTCCATTTTCTCTGTAATCCCTTTCTAGGTAATAGAAGAATGCAGTCAGCCCCCTCTCAGACTTCTCTTTCCAGGCTGAGCAGAAGCTGCTCTCTCACAGCCTCTTCCTGCATGTCACAGTCTCCAGATCCCTAATCTTCTTGGTGCGCCTCCACTGGATTCCCTCCAATTTGTCAAAAAATAATATATTCTGGGAGGCAAATACTGGACACAGTACTCTAGATGTCAACTCACAAGTGACAGAGGAAAAGAATAGCTTTCCTGGCCAGCTGACTGCTTTTGCCAGTGCAGCCCAGTATGTGGCTAGTCTTCATGAAGACAGGGACACACTGTGGCTCCCCTGTAAATCTGCTGTCCCCCTGGGCCTCCAAGTCCTTTCCTGCAGAGCTGCAGGCTAGCTATACAGACCCCAGTCTGCACTGATGAATTGGGTGGCTCCACTCAAGCTAGAGAGCTTAGCACCTGTCACTGAAAAATTTCATGAAGTTCCTGTTGGCCTATTCCTTCAGCTTGTCCAGGTCCCTCTGAATGTGAGCCCTGCCTTCCAGGATACCAATCGCTCCGCCCAATTTGGTGAGATTATAATAAATTCTATTAATACATTATAAAATTATATTTACATAATATTTAAATAATAAGAACATTATTACCCAGTAAAAGGCATCACCTGTGTTTGTATTGTTATACATTCCCAGAACTAAAATTGTTTAGTTGGCAAAAAAAAAGAAATGGTTTAAATTTCTCTTAAGGATGGTCTGCTTTCCTTCCTAAGACACAAGCTAATCCATGTCAGCACGGCTTTGTGCTGAATTTGAAGTCTGGGTTTTCTTGAGGAACTTCAGAAGGGGAATCTTTATAAAATCTCTACAGATCTTGTTAATGCAACTGGCAAGTGAAGAACTGCTATAAATCACACAGACTATTAGATTTGGAGCAATTACATGTCACCGGTTTTGCGAAGAGGACCGGCAATGTACTCCAAATATTTCTGTTGGTAAACCAGAAATAATTTAAAACATGAAGTCACTGAATAAGAAAACACAAGAATATTTGACAGCAAAAGATAACGAATGCTAAGTGTGGTGGCAAACAGTATAAAATGCAAAGTTTTCAGAGTGTGAGGCGTTATCTCCAAATTCCCATTTGGTGAAACACAACTGCAATGAATATTTATTGCCACCTTATTTAGCAGCACGAACAAAAGGAACTGTTATAAATAAACAACACTATGACAGTTTCACTGCTGTTAGTTTGATGTTCTCCTCTGAAGTCAATCAAACTGAAAGACAAAGCAATCAGGGAAAAGACTAAGTCAAACATCCAAATTAGAGTTCTATTTTTGTGTTAACTACCGTCATCACTGATTTGTCCAAGACTTACTGGTGTGAGGAAGCTGCTGGTGAAATTTGACAGGTGTCAGCATGGCATTTCATTCTTCTAGATTGAAATACAGACTTTAAATGTAAATTAACATGACTTGTTTTAAGGTTTCCTTAGCATATCAGTAAAACTTTGAAGCAATATGAAGGGGGGTAAAATTTACAAAGTAGTGCAATATACATTTCAGAGAATCCAGTTAAGTAGTCAATAATACAGGGGGGGAACAGAGAAGCAAGCTCTGCCTTTATAACTTCTTGCAATGTCCAACTGGCTGCTCTTGCTGCAGTACCTCACCTCTACCTTCGATGTACAATTGAAACCACCCCTCCAGTGCAGTTGGGCTGATAATAGCAGATGACTCACTTTTAACTAACTTGTCCTCTGACCCAGTTTGACAGCCACTTTATTCTACAGAGCAAGCAAAGCAAAACTTTGAGTGTGTCACCAACTTACACAAAAACCTCAGTGCATATTTAGTATCCCATCTGCTCTGCAAATCCAAACTCAGGCCAGAGATGTACTGAACCCTTTGACTCCATCCAAGTAATACACACCTTTGTAAAGTGTTTGCAAGCTCAGTATATGAATACATAACAGGATGCACATTGCCTAGGTAAACTCAGAGGATTGTTGCCTGCAGCTTCCCACAGCTGACACTTTGCAGGGCAGTGCATGCTCTTAGAGCTGGTGCACTGCCCTCTCGGTCTCCCTTGTTCACTTAGATCAGGGCTGCATCTTCCCCCCAGGAGTGCACTGAGAAGGCTAGAGGAGATGCATACCCAGGAGTTTTTCTTCAGCATATCTACTGACTGTTATCTTCTGAAATGTGATACCTATAGCAGACTAATATAGGTTGTTACTTGTCAGGGAAGGGATATGTAACTGGAAAAATACATAATACCAGCAGGTTGGCCTGCTTAATTTTGTTTGTATAGTTCATAGTGCTGTTTGAGAGAAACCTTCACCTGAAGTTACCTACTGCATGGAAGAGATACACCTTTCACACTGACTCTATGCAAATGCTTCCCCATGTATTTCAGCTAAGCTTTCAGATGCCTAGGCATGCATCATGCCTGCCCGTGTAATGCTAAAAAGTAACTGCTCAGTACATCAGACAAGCTCCACACCCAGACATTCAGCTGGAGGACAGCTGTCCTCTAAAAACTTCATCAACAAGAAGTGTGCTCATAATCAGCCACATCACTGGAGTCATGTATATCATAACCATGCTGGCCATAATATTTGTGTAAAATGAAGACACGATGGCTCCATGTCCGTGCCTGAAAATTTTGAAGAAAAAAAAAAAAGTAAAATATGAGAAAGAAAACTGTGAGATTTAAATCCCAAATGCCATCTCATTCTCCAGTATTTACTCTGTACAGTCAGACTATCAAGAATCGATTTCTCTCTACTATATTCCTGTGAAATGGAAAGCACATACACATCAGAGCACCAGCCATCACAGAGATCATGGCTTAGCAGCTGTGACTCTGAATGTCTTTCTAAATGAGTTTTCTAAAAGTATATTTATTACATAGGCGCATGACATGTATTTGTTATTCTTGCAAGGCTTTGTTCCAACCCTACTATTTATTCAAGAAGCTCCATTTTAGGTTCTTAGGTACTACTTTGGACAAGGAGAATGAAGTGAGTCTTTTTTTTATATAATCCAGTATGACAGCACCAAATAAACAGACCATACCTATTATCTTTCTTTGGACTTGAGACTGAAGTTTAGCCTGGAAATGAAGGAGACATGCTGCCTTCGGGAGAGAAAACAAGGCAAGTGCGAGGTCTTTGACTGCCGTTTTTGATTTTTGAGCTTTTTTTGGACCAATTTCTAATGACACAGAAATACATTCCCATCTAAATCATCATGTCTGTCCTTTGCGGGGATGTTTCAGTGTTTAGTTACTCAGAGACATCTTGCTTCCTTTATCATAAGCTTTCTTCATTCAATGCCGTATTCAGGCATTCAAGTAGCTTTTTCAGACTCAAAGAAGGTTCTCCAAAAGGGCATATTCTAAAAAAGACAGGAAGCAACTTCCTAATACAACTTCACACCTCCTCAGATGCTAATTTCAAATTAATAATCTGTTCTGGGGATGGCAGATGGAAAATAATATTCCTGATAAAATGGGTCTAATGAGAGCTGCTGACTGCTAATTTTACAAGAAGTCCTAAGGAGATTTCTGACTGGATAAAGGGGGGTATTGCTGTTCACTGTTTGAAAATTAAAAAAAAAAAAAAATCCTCCCACTTCATTGAGATTGAGTAAATTTGACAAAGCAGGTAACTGTCCAATCAATTTTTATTCTGGCCTCCTTCAGTTTAAGGTCTGGAAATGACACCTGGCTTTATTCCTCAGCCACAGAAGTGAGGTGATGTCCTGATTTGGGTTCTACATCACAGCTCCAAATCTTACCACCCTTCTCAGCTGCCAGAGGGAGGACAGAATAAGGAGAAAGCACATGTAACTTTCTAGGATACAAAAAAGGACATTATAGGTTCTTCTAACTGAAGCTCTCTCAACAGAAAGGCACCTGGAACAGCTATGCAACCAGCTCCTGCAGTAGGTCCTATCAAACTGCTGTCCTTTAGCCTTGTTGCTTTTTCTGGTACTGTGCTGTTTTCCTTTGATCCCTTGTTTTATACCCTTCCATCATCGGGGTTTTTTTAATCCTGTGTTTTAGCTGCCCAGTTATATTCTCCCCAGCCCATACTTCTCTCTTTCTCTCACATCTTTCTCTCTTCCATCCTCTCACACATCTTTTCTTTCCCAATTTTCTTATTCACTTTTTTTAGGCTTATCTGTTGCAGAGATAGTAGAAACTGTCTAGCATACAGAAAGACAAAAAGCATGAACTAATTTTCTCTAAAAAAGATCAACCCTCTTCCTAAATCTCTTACTTAACTACATTCCTGGCCAATTTCCCTTTTCCCTGGTCAGAAGCACAATGCTTCTGTGCTCCCTGCTGGCCCCTGTCCCCCGCATCTCCCAGCACAGGCTGCTCCTGGTTTAAGCTGTTTCTTCAATAGGAGCAGTCTTATTTTTGGTGCAGCAGAAACTTCATCCTGCCCTAGTTCATGCAGTGTACTTATCCTTTTCTTCCTTGCAACGATTTGTTGCTACAGCTTATCACACACGCCCTGCTCCCCTTATGCTATAGCTTCAGAGCACTCCAGATTTTTTTTTTTTATTTGCCTCTCCTACTGCTCCAAGACTCTGAGTGATACAGAGAACCTCCTCCAGCCAGAAAGTAACTGTGATTTTTAGCAATGATGTTTGCTATAACTATTTAAAGCACACTTAAGAAGACACATAATAAGTAGGTTTGAGGGAAGTGGTAGCAATCCACCCACTACGTTCCTTTTAGCTAACCCTTTAATTAAATATTAAAGATATGGTTCTCAGGAAGATTTAAAATAACACACTGACAGAAAAAAGAGGCAGGTTAAAAAAACAGCAGAGAAAGAACTAATCTCCCCCAAAGGCTTACCACACTTCACACAGCTCTTAACATAATTTTACAGTGCTGATGAAGGAAGAGCTTTTCTGAAGGGAAATAACAAACCTTATGCTTTCCAGTGCTAGATCCTTCTATATGTTCTCAAGGACTCCCACGAGGGACTGCAAATAATTTGATGCCTAACTAAACAGATTAGTTTCCTCTTTCATAAAGGATAGCAAGAAAACATTTATAAAACTTGAGTAAACAAATTACTTGAAATGTTATTCCTCACTCAGACACATTCTGCTGCTGGATGCACAGAATTGATACACAGTTTGAGGGGAAAAGTATATATATGCATTGATTATAGCATCCTCTCCAAGTAAAAAGCAAGGCGAGATAAATCACAGCAAGGTCTGTGCAGGTTTGTGGTATGAAGCATTTCCATTTATAACTGAGATAAGGCACACCAGGTAGGTAACAAATGGTCAGAGAAGAAAGAGACCAGGCAGCTGGTGGAGATGAGAAGTGCAAGAAACCAGCCATGTCCACAATACTGAGTGGCTCTGACCTGTGTAATCATTTTGGTGAAGGCTTTGATTATTTTTCTCCCTACCTTGCTGACAAACAGCTACGCTGGCAGAGAATCTATAGATAAACCGAGCAGTGTTTTTGAACAAATATCTGCTGTGCTGCTTCTTTGCTTGCATTCAAACTCCTCTGTCCTTCATTACTCTTCTTCTTCTTCGCCACTATGTATACTTTTAAATCAAATTCAAACCCCAAAACTCTCTGTACAGTGTCCACTGTTGACGTAATAGAAACAGAAACTGGTCAACCATTTTGATTTGGTCTTGCATTAGCCATAGAATAGAAAGCATTTTCAAACACATAAAATTTTCCCTCCTCCAGATTAGTCTTACAATTGATACTGTCCTTCTTTCAATTAAAATATCACCACAACAGATATATCTATAAGGTGGCTAGAATTTCACAGTAGAAAACCTATTACTTTGAATAAAAACATTGGTCAAAATGATTGAATTCCTGAGGCAACAGAAATGATACTGGTGATTTTATTCATCATGTGTCCAATACGATTTTCCATTTGGAATCCACACTTTTTAATGCTTTTCTTAAACCATTCTAAACATTACCTTCAGCTTTTATGGAGTCCCTTAGAAAGTTTTTTTTTTTTTTTTTTCATTTTGTTTACCAGAAAACTTAAATCTTAATGATTAAATAATAGGACATTTATATACATCAGTGGGTTTTCTCAGATACTGGGCTCTAAGTACATACAATGTCTATTGAGTGAAAATAAAAAAGAAAATTCCAGTCATGCAAATCATCTTACAAACCACGTTCCATTTGCCTTGAAAATTTTTACTTTGTTACTGGCATATCATTTTAAAATTAAGCAGATAATTTTTTTTTTTAAGATTGCTTTGTCCATTTCCATTCGTTTTGCCATTTTGAAGAACTGACAGGCCACATGCTACTATAGAAGGTACTGGCAAGGTAATGGTTCCACTACCACCAACCAACCACTCCAAGCCCTGGTGTGGATGTGTTTAAAAAAACCACCTAACCTTCAGCTAACTGCACTGGTTTATTTCTGAACAGCACATCACAATATCAGCACAGATAGCACATTGTAACCGGTTGGGTGATTCCACTTAATAATTTTTCAACACTAGGACCTTTCAGCATTTTAATTCTGGTTTCATTTATGAATTAAAGGTCATATATAGAGCACAAATGAGGTCTAAATTTAGTCACAGCAGACCACAGTTCCACATAAGACAAATCTTCAAGTTATGTTGACCTGCTAGGAGACAAAGATAAACAGCACAGCAAACATGTACCTGCAATGCACTGCTTCCCTATTAAATATTAACTGTTTCATTTACATTTACATGAACTGAGCAGTAATGGATAGACTTTCCAGTACTGCTGTTTGGTGCTGCTGTCATGGAAAGAAGCTGAAGACAATGTGGGCTGTATGGGGGCAAATGACGCAATCTCAGCATCCGCTCAAGTGACTTCAATGATGACCATTCTCCAGTCTTGAAATATAATCCTACACACCATTTTTTTTTCTCTCCCTCTGTAAACACATCTGTTCATAAATAACTTAGATGTCTCCTTGACATTCATGGTATGTAACTGAAGCTGAAGTAGAAAAGGATGGGCGGTGTACAGCACTGAGGAGATGTCACAGTACTTTTTGTTCAGCATTTTTGTCAAGTGCAGGTTGCTAACATCAGCCATCAGAGACAGGTGGGGTGACCCACCCATATTTTTCATGGGTCTTCACCAAACTCTTAAATGTTGCTTCAGCTTCCTTTCGACTGAATGACTTTTTTGATTTGCCAGCTTTTCTGCAGATACGGCCCTGCACCAAACAAAAAAGAAAACCTTCATTAAACATGTGAACATGCAGCTGGAAACCACAGCTTAACTTTTCAATGCACCAGGCCAAGAGGCATTCACTTACAGGTACCAGAAAGCAGAGCCTGCAAACTGGGGCAGACAAACACATTATCAGATATTATTAAAAATGATATGCAGTAAAGGACAGGAAAAAACCAACAAAAACAATACCCCAAACATCTGTCAGGCTATTTCTACCCAGTGAGCCCTGTTTCTGCATGCAGAAACCACAGCTGCTGCTGTGGCCATGCCACACAGCTCGCCACCTTCTCTGCTTTATGGGAACCCCTACAAACAAGTGAAGGGACTTCTACTATAAAGCATTTGGGATGCAGACCCTCATGCCCACCCTGTATGGTCAGGGGTGCTGCCCTATGCAGACAGTGAACACAAGGAGCCCTCCAACAGGCCACAGAATTGGCACTTTGGTGGGCAGTGTTGCTTCCCGCCAGCTCATGCGGATGGGTGGGTTTTGTTAGCATCCTCTACAGCCCTTTTCAGACACAGGAGAGAAAGGGCTTCCCCCACCCCAGCCACCCAGGGCCAGTAGATGTAGGGGGAAAAGGAGGCAGGCTCCTGCAAGTGATGCCAAGGTACCAGCTCAGGGCTGGGCTTGGGAAACGGAAAGAAGTTTCAAACCAATCTTGATGCCATACTTGTAGCAGTCCAAGGTGTGAGTATCACAGAGTTCTGAGTATCACAGCTGACAACCCTGGAGAACCGTCACAAAAGCAGAGCATTCCTGTGTGCTACATCTCAGGGCTACCCATATCTCACCCACCCAACCACACTGCCAACACAGAGCATCACTAAAAATTGCATCCATCCCACAAAACACACTTCACTCTTCTTGCAATTTGACCTGTGAGAAGTTAACAGCTCTGGCATTTCTTAAAGTCAGAAGCATCTTAAAACTAACTTGCTTCCAAACTACATTAAAAAAAATCTAATTTGTTCATTACCCTTTCATGATAAGTTCGATAATAAATGAAAATATACACATTTAAATATACCACGTCTTTATTACTTTACAATTAATCTCTGAATGCGTGGCAGTATATAATTTCATATGCTTTTTTTGGCAACAAGGCATTTACTGAGTTATTAATAGCTTACCTTATTTTTCACACTGGTCCATGTAAATTACCAACTAACAGACACAAGAAAGAAATATAGCTGCAGATTCATTCCACTCTATAGCAGTAACACCCTTTAAAGTATTTACGCCTACTGGATTTGTCACAAAATAGAAGTTTATTAAAGTCACAAGTCTAATAATTTTAATAACTATTTGACAGACTGCACTGAAAGCCTTTTTTAGAATAAATGGTATTTGATGAGCAGATACCGTATTACAGTGTTACAATTACTAAGAACCAAGTTAGTATGATCTCATTTTTTCCATTCTTTTGCTCAAAATGATGTATCAGGCTGCATCTTTTGCCTCCTGCATTTTACTGTCAATTTGGAATTTAAACCAAAAGTTGTCACTCAGAATTGCATGCAATGAATAATACTGAGGAAATAACCATATATATGGAGGGGAAAAAAGGGAAAAAACCCAACCAACTCTGTCCTCAGAGTATCAAAGTAATTTTTACAGATTAAACTGAATAATATTAGTCTGCAGTGTGGACTGACCATTTCATTCCAGAAAGCTATCACGATATTGCAGATACACTTCCGTGTTCAGTGCTGCTCCTATTACAACAAAACCATGGACACGTGAGATAAAGAAAGGTGTTTCCTACTCCTGTTTTAATAAATCATTTTACTGTGCAGTTCAAGTTCTCTTCCAGAATCTACCTTAACTAAAGATTAAGAACAGCCTCTAATTCCCACCTCGATTTATTGAAAGCCAATTTATACTTACTTAGTTTTCACAAAATTAGCTATTTTACCTTTTGATGCTTTTTCTTGCCTTTCTCCCTAGTCACCATTTACAGACTAACAATGTATTTCCTCTTTAAATACCCCTAAAATCTCACTGACTAATTATCTTACATATCCTGCAGTAGCATTTTGTTGTTACAAAACATGTTTTGTATTTTCTGCCTACTCTGAGCTTTGTTGGAAGCATAGTTAGAGAAACATAGGAAAAGATAAAGCAAAGAGCAACAGAAGATGCAATCAGCACAGGAAATGCTGTCCTCCAAATCTTACCCATTAAATACTTCTGAAAGTAAATATAAACTTACTCTACTACTTAATTTCTGGATTAGGTCCATTTGCCATCTCATGTATTATACAAATTACTTTTACCATTTAAGGCTGTGATACCTTTCTGAATTGTGTGTGCAACACCTAGAACAGTATGATCCATGTCTTTCCCAGCTTCATCAAAGTATTAAAACTAATATGTACCTAGAAATAGGATCTTTGCCTTGAGGACAGCTATCACTCATGTTCAGTGTCAGCTACATACTGCTTTCAAACCAGGAAAGTAAGAATTCTTTGGTGTTGTAATAACGCAGTGAACATCATCATATCATCTAAAATGATACCGGAGACACAACAGACAAAATCATCGTCATTCCATGAACTTATTCTCATGCTTCTTTGTTATTAATGTAACAGATCATTAAATTAACTTCTAAAACACATTCTGGTACCATATGCGGATTGTACATAAACTGCATCATCAAAGTCCAGCTAATTTTACTCCACTGTAGCTCATACATGTCTATATTTATACAGAAACTATGGGTGGCATGAGTAGAACTGCCTCTTATTAAGCAATATCCTGCCAGCTGTTTATAATATGAACAAAATTTAACCTTGTGGACTGAAAGTTTCTCTATTTGGTGCCTCAAGCAAACCTGAGGTAAAAAAGAGAGAAGGGTGGGATTTCAGTCGACACAGTTCAGAGGCTTTTGAGTCTATATTTGGGTGGTGTTCACTGCCTTAACATTTTTTAGCTTTTTGCCATTCCCACTAAACTCTTCCCAAGCTTAAGTAAAAAATAGCATTTTGGACACAGCTCTAAAAGAAAGTGTCAAACATTTTAAGAGGTGGTTACCAGCTCTGACTACTTATTTTCATACTGCTACTTAACATGTGGTCATTGTAACTCCGGACAGGAAATGATGAGCTGCTGCACTCTGTAAATATGTAAATATAGTAAATACAATAGGTAAACACAGTGCATACAGTATGTAAATACAGTGCTGGTCATAGCTCAATTGTGCACAACTGCATTTTGACCAGTCTCTAAACTGCACACATCACTTCTGCCACAGTAAGGAATACAGATCATTTGCATGGCCAATGTTTTGATGTGTCCAGTACCAAATCAAGAAAAGACACCAAACCAGTATCTGAACAAGTTCAAAACATTCCACAAAAGATTATAAACAACAGAGAAAACTCAAGAAAACCTTTCATAAATATATTAATGTCACCTTTAGCCCTGAGAAGTCGCACCAGCTTATTTAAATACCTGCAATACTTTCAGACACACACAGAGTGCTTTTCATAAAGGGATAACTGAAAATCTAAGTCCCTAGTCTAAAGAGTTGGATAGAACGTTTCAGATTTTGCCATCTGCTGTGACTTCATGTACTCATCAAGATAAAATTTTAACAAGCTAGAAACATATGAAAGGTGAAAGTAATGCCACAGCACCCAACTGGTTTATAGCCATGCTGAAATGCAGGGGTACAAGTGCTGCACTCAGCCTCCTCACCTACTTGTGCTCCTACTGCAGCCAATTTGTGTGGCATGGTGAGCAATTGCATGTCACTCATCTACTATTTGCTGAGTTAAAAACTAACTGGATGACTGGGCACAGAGAGTGGTTGTGAATGGTACCACATTCAGTTGGTGTCCGGTGACCAGTGGTGTCCCCCAGGAATCAGTACTGGGCCCAGTTCTATTCAACATCTTTATTGATGATCCAGATGAGGGGATTGAGTGTACCATTAGTACATTTGTGGGTGACACTACATTGGGAGAGACTGTTGAACTGCTGGTGGAGGGTCGGGACATGCTGCAGAGGGACCTTGACAGGCTGAGTTGATGGGCTCAGGCCAATAATATGAGGTTTAACAAGACTACACTTTGGCCACAGTAACCCCCTGCAGTGCTGGGGGATGAGTGGCTGGAGAGAGGCCTGGCAGAGAGGGACCTGGGAGTACTGGTTGATTACTGGCTGGACACAAGTCAGCAGTGTGCCCAGGGGGCATGGAAGGCCAATGGCATCTTGGCTTGTATCAGGAGTAGCATGGACAGCAGGTCTAGGGATGCAGTTCTCACTCTGCACTCAGCACTGGTGAGGCCTCACCTCGAGTACTGTGTGCAGTTCTGGGACCCTCACTTCCAGAAGGATATTGA
>JANIJG010002896.1:0-12973 GCA_024611175.1 Megaceryle torquata | reverse complement strand
CCAGGGGAGGTTTAGGTTGGATCTTAGGAAGCACTTCCTCATGGAAAGGGTGATTAGACACTGGAATGGACTGCCCAAGGAGGTGGTGGAGTCATCATCCCTGGAGGTGTTTAAGGAAAGATTGGATGTGGCGCTTAGTGACATGGTCTAGCTGATGTCACGGTGTTGGGTCACAGGCTGGACTTGATGATCTTGGAGGTCTATTCTAGCCTCAGAAATTCTGTGATTCTATAGTCTTTGCCCAAACTAATGAATTTGAACAAACAGCTGATAAGAATCCAGTCTAGAATCCAAATAACTGCTAGGAGAAAGACCTCCTGCAGCACAATCTGCTGCAGATAGCCTTCTCAAGACCCTGGACATACCTAGGAACCACTCCCTCCCAACATATTCAGTAAAAGACCCAAGGTAAATCTCACATGTAATTTGGCACCTACAGGTACAGACCACTGTGGGCAAATCTGGGAGCTTTTTTACTTCTCAGTGATATTGCAGTAGTCTCCACATTCTCCCCCAACTGTGAACACATCAGCATGTTCCCACCTTGAGAACACTATGTGACACTGGAATGCATCCTCAAAATTATTCAACTGAACATCTAGAAGCAATTCAAAGTCCTTCAGTATCATTATCAGCAATGTGCCGTATCTTTTCTTCCCCTACACCACCATGTCATGAAGTGGTCTGAAGACAGAGCTAACTCCTATACAGAGATACTAAATATGAAGCCTGAAGCTCTTTAGACCTGTAATCCCACTACAACCAGGTATCTGACCACATCTGGCCTGTGTGACATTTCTTCTGGATAGCAACAAGTGGATTTCTTTGGCAGCAATGAAGGTATTTATCTCTCATTACACCAACTATAGTAGCTCCCAGACCAAAACCCAACAGTTCTGGCATAGCACACAGCATCAGGTATGTGTCCATGTTGTATCACTTTGGGCACTACCTGGAAGGACAGACTATGCAACAGTGTCAAGCTCATCACAGGATCATGCAATAACCAAAGTGCTGGCTCAAAGGGACCTACGGAGGTCTCTAACTCCAGCTTAGATACTTGGAGATGAACTCCCAACACAGGTCAGCTGTGGCACTGCATAGCCAGGTCTGGAATCCTTCAAGACTGATCTCAGTCCAGTCCTGATACAATTCCCTTTGTAACTAGGTCCCAGATTTTTAGACATTTATTGTATGCAGTCATCATCCCTTACAGGATTGAGGTTATTCAGGAAACAGTGTAAACCCCTGTGCTACAAGTCTCTGAGATGCCACAGCAAACCCTTGAGGCAGACTTTTTGCCTGGACTTGTCAACAAAAAGTTGTATTCACGGCAAACCGTACACAGCTTATGGACTCAGAAGCAAGCAAGACTTCATGCTGCTAGCGCTGGTCTGAACACAAACTCCTCTGTCCCACATTCCTTTCATTAACCCTGGATATGCAAATTACTCAAGGTTGGTCTTCCAAGGGCAAATAGTACCTGCCTTGCAGACATGGGGCTAAACGTGGCCCATCATTTAAGCCAGCATAAGGGTGCATGGGTACAATTTCATTTTCTCCCTTCATCTCTTAAGAGATCTCTAGCGACCCACTTCTGGGTAAATGTCAAGAGATGGAAAACAAACAAAGGTTTAGAGAGGTATACAAAAGACTGTAAGAAGTCACTGTGCTACAGATTGCATATGTGGTGATACAGATCACCACAGGACAGGAAGGAGATACACATGGATATACCCATTTTCCAAGTCTGTTGTCCCAGCCTTCTCCAGGGATGATGCAAAATATGTGGATTTTCTAAGAGCTGGAGTACACTGCGAGTTTCCAGTATGTAACATGTTCCACTCATGTGCCAGCAACTAATGGCTTTGGCCCTCAGCTGTTCAAAGGTGCATACTATGCAAACATGCTCAAATCCTTCCTGGTAAGTAACAGAGGAATACAGTGTTTAGGCCTTGACTGGTCTTACTCTAGAATATTTAAACAACTTTTCAGAGAAAATTATTGCCACTGGCATTAGAGAAGCATTCAAAAGTAAAGCAATGCTAAAGTGAGCTACTGACATGCTCTCAGTGCAATGACTGCAATGTGTCAAAACATCACTGTTAGAGTGCAATATATACAGTCTCTTCTACCAATTACATAGTTTATAGTTTTTTTCCTTCATGTACTGATGAGACACAGCTTATCATGACTCAAAAATTGCACACAATTCGTATTGCACTATATATAATTATTAGCTATAGCAAAAACAAAGCAGTATAGAAAATGATGCAGACAAATACTGTTAATGTTGCAGCATAAGTGAATTAAAAATGGGATGTTTTCCTGCAAATGTGTAATTTCTGAAGCAGTATTTCCACGCCTTTTTTGGTCTCCTTTTTAAGAATAATCCGTACAAAGCAGATGAAAGCGAAAACTCAGCAAATTCCAGCTTTAAAGCATCCTATAAATTGCTCCTTCTGGGAGTTTGACTGTTCTTTGTTCAGGAAAAAGAAATCTGAGTTCCAGCTGAGTAATTATTAATGCTCACTTGTCTGTGAGCAAGTAGCTCTTAATCAAGATGAACATTTACAGCCCCAATCCTGTTTGACAGCTACAGAGCAATGTTCTGCTCTTCCTTGCCCTTCCCTAAAGTCAGTGCAGAGTCAGCAGCATGATTTCAGTACTGATGAGGGTTAAGAAACTCCCTTCCTGAGTTTCATGGGTGGGTCAAACTCTGTGTTGGCGACAGAATAAGAAAATTTTCGTAGATGACTACATTCTTGGAAGGTGCCTCTAGCATCTCCAGGACCAAAGCTGCCATCTTAGAACATGGTGGGCTTCCATAAAAATAAATGGTCCCTGTCCCCTTGCCATCAAATGAATACCTGCTTGTCTCAAAGACAAAGGGACATTATGCCTTTCCATCTTCTGCTGAGATCTCTGGACTACCTCTCTGTGGAAAAAGGTATCGGCAGAGTCCAGGTGTAAAGTCTGGGAGCATGACAGACTCTCTTTGCATCAGCCCACGGGTCCGCTGCATCAGGAACCTGAAGTTATCCAAGTTAAACATAGCCATGGGTGTAAACCCAAAGCAAAGCAAAGCAAAGCATACTTCATTATAGGTTGTAAGGGAAAAGGAGCTACAGTCCAGCCAACAATGTCTACCTCCATATTTGCCAAAGTTTCATCATTAAAAAAAAAAAAAAGAAAAAAAGAAAAAAAGGAGTAAAAAGCAGACTACCTCTGGGATCAGGTAGTTGAGTTAAGACCCAATTTGGTAATATTAGAGTCACAAGCTAATGCAACTGTTTCACCTGCTCATTATACAAATGTGTCAATCTCTTGACTATAATACATTTCCTACTGATGCACATGGACATCTTCTCATAACGCTCCCACTTCTGAGCACTTTAAGTGTGTATCCTCAAAAGACCTCTGGAAAGAAGACTATCTGTACTTCACAGGTGGGAAAGAGGAATAGAGTGAAGTTATAAGACTTGCCCATAACTGTACCTGAAGTCAGTGGCAAAACCTGGAAGGTAAACTCAGATCACCTCTCCTCAGCCTAAGTGCTCTAACTGTGAAATATCCTCCTCCCACTGTAATTACAGAACACTTCAATACTAGTTAATATTTTAATAGAAATAATCTTGTCAATTCTACACCAAATCTGACATAGAAATTCACAGAAAATTATAAAAAAATTAGTAATATCAATTTCCTGTGCTTTGTGATGCTTCAGTGTTTTTTTTTTCTGGGCACATATTATGGAAATAAGCCCTACACTTCTTCCTGCAGTGGGGGTTTGTTACCATTTGTAACATAGACCTAGAAACGGGAGAGATATCTGGTCATTCCACAGCTCATAAAGCCTGACTGTGAGAAGCATCTGAGCTCCAAGCCATTTCATAACATGGGCTTACTTTTCCCTCCTCAGATTTATTTTCACTTGTCTCTGAATGCAGAGTTAGGATTGTGACTGACTCTACCAAGGAGTCACTGCAGAGGTTCTATCAGTTTTGGAGAGCCCGTGCAGAAGAGGATTAAGTCAATGAGGATCATTAATTTTAACAACATGTACCGAGTCATGAAGCAGATAAAAAAGCCATTTTCCAAGGACAGAGTCTGTACATGCGAGCGACAGGCATGTATCTGCCACACATAGCTGAGGACAGGCATACTCGAAGTACCAGTTTTCAGCCTGACTTTTAACTGGAATGGGGCAAATCAGACTGGCCTTGATCCTGTTTCAGAAGAGGAATCACACGAATGTCTTCAGCGTGGTGCCCACTTACCTGTTCCATGCAGACCAATAGGGACCACAAATTCATTTTCATCAAAGCACACCAATACTTCTCCCTAGCTTATGCTCTGTCAGTTCCCAGGGCAGTGCTGGTTCCACTGACATCCAGGTTAGGTGACAGTACCATGTCCTTCCCATGCAGCTTCCAAGATCTATTCCATTAATGCTGTTTTCAGATGAAGTTAAAGACCAACACTGGGGAGTGCTCAGCACCCTCTAGAAATGACTCTGTAGAGTACAACTCAGACCAGCTCCAAGTCACATGCTTTTCAAAAAAATGATGATATTCATCAGAAACCTGGTATTCCACTTGCAACTGACACAGCTGGATCCTGCCCTTATTATATTTTTAAGACATATTTTGAGCCATTCAGACAGCATAATCATCACAGTCCCTTAAGTTCTCCGTGTTCAACCACGGACTAAATGCACATGGCAATCCTTCCATCTTGCTATCTCTCCTCGCACCTCATGTCAGCATTACCCTTTTTGACAGTTACAGGAGAAGTCAATTTGTAAACCGGGAACTGCATGTGAAGGACTGAATACGTCAAGGAAAAGAAGACATCTTTGCTGACTCTCATCTGCCCAAAGGAGCTCGGATGGGAAAACTGAAACACATCTAATATTATGTTACTTAACCAGCGTCTCACTCGATGCCCACTCAGGAAACATGCCTTGGATCATGCCTGGCAATAAGACTCCTGCAATATGAAAACCAGAATTACTGTGGAGTTACAAATCTTTGATCTGGAAGTCTCCGGTCATGTGTGGAAATCCCTGGGAATTGTGCAGATGCTAGGAAATACGCCTATTTTCAAGGCTAGCCTGTATAAGACTAAATCTTCCTCACAATACAAAATGGGTTATTTAGGTTACTTGTCCGGGAGGACACAACATTACCCCTCCGGACTAGGCTTTCTGCATTTGAAAAAATATACTTCTTCAACAAAATATGTCACAAAACACCCAAATACTACACAGTTGTCTGTATCTGAACATTTTCACCCAAGAAAATGAGGACTTCTTTTGTAATTCAGGGAAGAAGAACCTTGCTTTCTGAGCAAATTCAATTTTCTTATGATCCAAAGTGGCAATTCTTTAAAACTCTTATTTAGGAGACCAGCAAAGTATTGCCAGGAAGAATTAGTTCTACCTACCATAAAAACATGTTTTAAAATAAGCAGTTTATTTCAATTTGGTGATCTGACTAATGTGATGACTATTTTAACACTAAGGATGACAGTTGAAAGCATTTTAAAATTGTCCTTTTAATGCTTTGAATAGGTAAAATGGAGATTATGTTCCCCCTGCTTTTAAAAGAATTAAACAGCCTCCTAATTCAATGACTTGGAATCCCTGTGTCTTCATTCCTCTCAGTAGAATACATTTGCATAATAATAGCGGATAGTCAGAACAGCAATATATCAGAGTACACATGAACAATATTTTTTCCAGCCCATTTATCAGTGCCAGCATCTCAACATAACAAATACATAAACTCCCACTTAAACTTCAGCTTGCAAATCCTAGGTTTCTCATTTGCAACAAAATAGAAATCTTAGAAGGCCAACATATCTGATTTTCCTCTGTAGCTAAACAACATTCTGTTACCTCTTTGGACCAGCATTTATACCATTTCACGGGGAACAAGGCACATAATACGCTCTTTATCTCCTCTGTCATCTTTATATATGAGTTGATGGGGTTTTTTTGACCATGGACCTAAAGCAACATTTCTTCCCTTGATGATAACTGGCATTATTTGCTCAGGCAACTAATTGAAAGCAAAAATCACATCAGTTTTATTTTTAAGGCCCTAATCCAATACAATGGCTCCAAATAATTCAGAGACCACTGTGTGCTCTCTATACATTAGCTGATTTATTCACGGCTACAGTCCTCAAACCCAGCATCTGGAAAACCCGTGGATTTGCAATTAATTTCTGCTATACATATTTGAAAGACCTGGTGTCTGCTGACCTCTTGGACACCATGCAAGTCCCATCTGCTATCTGCTCACTCATACTTTTGTGTGAAAGGATGAAGAGGGAATAATTTAGACTATAATTAACAGCTACCTTCTGTACCTTTTTTTCATACAATAAGCCCATTTCTCCTGTTTCTGTCTGGCATAAGTCAGCTGGGATATTCATATTTTTAAAATGCAAAGATAAATCAGTCCAGTAGTCATACAAGGCACATACCTCTTGAAGCAAACTAACGGGATTCTACTGAGGTATAGCATCATGAGGGATGAAAGTACTACACAACAACAACTTTTATTTGAATTCGTGAAATATTCTGATAGAAAGTTAAATCTTAATTACCAATTATATTTTGGTTTTTTACTTGAATCATTATACAGAAGCCTACCACAGCAAGAATACTTGTAAACAGGGCTTCCCTGTTCCTGTTTTAGCATGTCTTGACAAAATTTTTATGTTCCTTGTATTCACTGGAAGAATAAGGGAGTACTTTCCTCAAAACAAAGAACTTTCTCCATGATGTAACTGCAGAGTCACCAGTTACCTGACAGCTGCCTTTGTCTGGCAGTCCTGTCCCCAGCCTCCATGGAAAGAAAAAGGGACTCGTAAAAAGGAGGACAATGCAGCTATTGGTGAGCACTACCGCAAGCTTAAGCTCAAAGTCCTCAAGGCATCAGGTGCAGCTGTTGCTAGTTGTTCTTAAAAACAATAAATGTTCCAAATGCATTATTTGGACATTGGCATACATAGCTTAGTCCTCTTCTAAAATTCCACCAAACCAGCATCAAATCATTCCTCTCCATGGAGAAACTTGTCCATTAGAGGACACAAAATCTTCTTCCTCTTTTGGACAATGTCTGCTCCTTTTCATTTGGGACCATATCATCCTTTGTATTTTCAAACAAGAGAGATGACTTCTCCCTGAAACATGAGCACTGGCCTCAGTTGCACATGTTAGCAGAGGAGAGCCACAGTGAACCTCCCTCTGCTTTGTCACTCTCCTGTGGCCAGCACCATTCCCTCTTCCTTCCCTCTTTCAATTATTACCACTATTGCAGCAATGGCTCTGTTACCAGGAAGCGGAGAGTAACAGACTAATTTGTAAAGCTCTCTTTTAAATTATCAATAAACCACTTTAAAGCGTGGTGCTAAGGAGGAGTAACACTCAATGGGACACTTCCACAGTCTGGATAGATGGGTGGATAGATAGATCGACAGATAGACAGACAGACAGACATGAGAGGCTCTGTCTAGACAAGCACGTCAAACAGTTGCCTTCGGGACAACAAACAACTGGTATTTAAATCATTTTGTTAGCACCACCCCACCTCCTTGGCTGACACCCCAGCTCCACAGACAGCATTTCACTTGTTTGACAGGGCAAAGCTTTCACCTATGATGATGAGAGCCAGAAAGCAGCTGACTGTGCAGGAAGCAAGCACGAAGTCATCCTCTTAAAATCATAGCTACAGTTGAGTTGAGGACAACACCAAGTTTTTTAAAATAAGATTCTGGACCCCAGACAGAGAAACAATCTTAGGCCTTTGATGTACTGAGAACTCCCCTCAAGATACTGACTAGAGCTGTGTGAATAATTGATTTTCTCAGCTGAATAGCTGAACCAACCAACAAAACAAACCCCAACTTGTTTGTTAATTATCTTTTTTCTTTCCTTGAAAACTGACCAAAAAAAAAAAAAGAAAAAAAAAAAAGAAAAAAAAGCAAACAACAAAATATAGTTTGGGACTGTTGAATTGTTTAATTCAAACAGAAATTGTTTTTTTTCCTTTTTAAATAATTTTTTTTCCAGACAAAAACTATCTACAAATGCAATACTAGATTTGTGATAGGTAGAAATGGTATGCATACTGCAAGGTAGGACATCTCTCAAGCAAGGTCACCTGAGTTGTATGGTTCCTGCTTGGTGGAAACTGGACAAACAGGCTTTAAAATTTAGTCCCTGGGAGACATACTCGGGCTTGGGAACCTGGATCCACGTTTCCCTGCATACAAGGGCAATGCTGAAAAATTAAAAACTACCTCTTAGTTTCTGTGTTGCACACTTGTGTCTCCTTACAGACATAAATCCTGACTGAAATGTGAGATGTCAGAATGACTTCTCTCAATTTTTCTTTTACTCTGCTAAAAGGTTTGTGAAATACACTAAAAAAACCTGAGTTTGTCAAGAATCCTGACTGCCTGGAAGTGTATTTTTAGTCTTATGTTGCATCTGCTTTTTGATCACTTTGTCAAAAGAACAGAAGGTTATATATGTTCATATAGTATTATTAGCTCTGATAAAACAACAGACCCAGAAGAGCTGCGTTTCTCCACGAAGAACCAGCAGAGAACAGCAGCATTACAGTTAGCTCAGCAAAACGGGACTGATGAGAAACATTGAATGGAATCAGCCACCTCGGTTTTATCACGCAGATTGCCAAAAGGAGGAATGTATGCTGGCGGGAAGTTCAGTCCTGCCTACTCACAGCAGCACCCGTGCTGGCAAGGCACACTTTTGGGTGCGTCACTGGCTCCAGTATTCGCAATGATTTCATGCTAAATCATGGTGCTGTGAACCAGTGACATTTCTCTGGAAAAGCCCATTTACCCACTGGCATTGGAGGTGCCCCATCTCCCGCTTGGCCTCGTGGCTGCTGCCATTTGCTCAGGCAGGGTCATTTTGAGGCAGTGGAGAACAAACCTTGCCCTTCCAGCCTTTCTTATTAATAGCAGGCATGCTGAAAATTTCATGCTATTGAAGGGTGCAGGCTGCTTACTGAATTCACACAATTAACCTGGTCTAAGCCATTGCTGTTTGTTCAGGATGGCTCCTTACAGGCACTGAGACTGTCCACAGCAGGGCAGGAGCCACCCAAAACCAGCCCTGCAGCTCTGGGAAACACAGCGTCTTGGCTCTCGAGGTTTTGCCCGTTCTATTTTAATTTTTAATAACATACAGTCAAAAGTGCATTACCTGTATAATGAAAAATGAAACAGGGATAGGGGAGCGCCTGTCGTATTTTGAGACCTATTATGCAATGGAGTTGAGATTACATAACAAGGGGAGTGCGATTACAGAAACGTGGCTCCCATGACTTGGAGCCTGGCTATGATAACAGGCTGGCAACCCATCACAGGCTACATCTCTGTAACCTAGAAATTAAACTTATTGTCAGTATTGCCTATTAACCTTTCCGCCTGGAAGGAGCAACGTGCTGAAAAGGGCACATTACTCCTATTTAACTGCTAAGTTGCTGTTGCCAATTTGTTTCTGCCTTTTTTTTTTTTTTCCCCAACATGCATTCTCTTTCTTTATAATTCCAGAAGACTTCTGGAAGAACGTTACTGAAACTCTTGCATTTTAAATGTGTTTATTAATTATGCATACATAAACAGAAATTACTACTACTTTCTGGAAATAAAACTCTTAAGTGGTTTAGGGAAGGAAATTTTCTGATTATGTAGCCTAGTATTTATTACTAAAAAAACAAATTAGTACTTTTCTTCACTGAGCCATTTTATTATCCCAGTAAATCTTCATTTAACCCTCTTGCATTCAACACTTAATACTGCAGAAAGATGCTAAATTGTTTTTTTTTAAAAAAGGAGATCATTTAGCATTGTCCTTCTAAATCCTTGTTTAAAATAAAGAGAACTATGATCTCTATATAAAGAGATGGGTTAACAAATACTGAGACATGATAAGAGTAGCTACAGAACTTCAGCATACCCTGGGGCTCAATGTAAATTAAGGTGCTTTTTTTTTTTTTTCTGGTAGATGTTTTTTATATCCCAAGGTGACCTAGGAAACTTGACCTCTTCAAATGAAGTGCAGAGAAAAATAGTATCTGATTTTTAAAAAGGCACAGTAGGCCCGAATCAAACAGAGGAAAAGAAAGAAAAGCCACTTACAAAAGTCTGTTAAATTATCAAAATTAATTTTCAGTCTCAAGGAAAAAAAAAAAGAGAATTTACTTCTGCTCATACAAGCATCAAACATTTAATTAAACAAATGAAAAATATGTTATTATTTACCTTTTCCCCAGACATGCCAAGATATGAATTTAAGAAGTTACTAAGCATCATCTACTGCCAGACATGGGGCTGTGCATGTCCCCTGGGTTCAAGGGCACTCACAAAGTGAACAGGAAAATCACCCTGTCAGAGCCATGTGCGTATTGCCCACTACAATAACCATAAAGAAGGACTGGCTACAAGTTTCACCAGCAGTATTTACCCATTTATTAAAAACGGCTTATGAAATACTTCTCTTCTAAGGATATTCTGCAGGAGAGAAAGAAAGAAAGCAAGCAAGTATAAAACACATTGATTCACCTCAGACGAGGCATCTCTCCGGAAAGGAGATCTGGCAGGAACCGTTTAGCTGCTGCAACTGCAGTACATACCCGAAATTGCTCGTTCCTTTCAGGCAGGGAGATTTTAAACTGGCGGAACTTTGCCGGCAGCGCAGGCAGCATCAATTCCAGGTGTGACCTCGTGCCACAACTATGCCCTCTTTGCCAAGCCCCAAACGAGGGATCGGTCACTTCTCCCCCGAGGGAAGCAATGCAGGACAACGCCAGACAAAGACCTGGGGGCAGCAGCTCCAGCGTAGGGCACAACGCCAGCGGCAGCACCTCACGCAGGGGACCAGCAAGTATGGCCGACGAGTTGCTGAAGGGCAGGAGGTGGAGGACCCGAATCCCAAACCCCACGGGAGCCTGAAGAGCCCCTTTTGCTTTGGGGCGAGGGAAGTGGCCCTCAGCGGCAATGGGCATGACATTTGGTGCCCCACGCATAGGGACAAAAGACATGCTGGAAGACACGATGGACGCATGTGCTCCTTGCTTCTCCAAGCTGCCCCGTTCCTCTGCTGCACCTGCCTGAGAAGGGACCTCAGAGCAAAAACCGGGTGTCCCTGCCTCCTTCCCACCAGTGACGCCGGGTCTTCGGGGGAAGACCTGTCACCTAGGCCTGGCCAAGGTCAGCCACAGGAGAGGCTTGACCCGCTGCAGTTTGGGGATCCCATCCAAACATGCCCAGACACCCACCACCACCACCACCACATGCGGGCAGAGCGAGATGCCATGGACCCCCTACCTGCCCCTTGACCAAGCTGGCTGCAAACTGCCTCATGACGGCCTCCACGGTGTAGGCGCTGGACCAGCCGCGGGGGGTGAGCAGCTCCATGCAGATGGCTCCGCCGTCGAGGACGTAGCCGTTCTCCAGGCGGGGGCTGAGCACCCTCATGAAAGGCGGCGAGAACGGGAAGTTGTCGGGGAAGGTGAGGTTGAGCAGGATGTACTCCGTGTTGGTCTCCTTCATGTCCTGCCACAGCACCGAGTCCTTGTCCACCTGGTGCAGCTTCACGTTCCAGTCGAAGAGGCTCTCGTCCACCAGCTCCACCGAGATGAAGCGGTCGCTAAGCCGCGCGATGTCCTGCAGCTCCTTCATCAGTCGCCGGGTCCGCACCTGCGTGCAGTGCTGCTGCCGGCCCGCGGGCGCCAGCGGCCCCGACCCCGACGGCAGCGGCACCAGAGGCGCCGGCCCCGACCCGGAGCCGGGGCCGGGACCGGGCCGCTGCGCCGACTCCTTACCGGCGCCGGGTTCTCTGGCTGCCTCCCGCGGCTTCTCCCTGCCGCCGCCCGAGCGCGGCTGCGGGGGCTGCTTTGCGAGCTCCGGCGCCTTCTTGTTCTTGTGGCCCCCGGGGCTGCTCTCGCTGCTGCTGCTGCTGCAGCCGCCGCCACCGCCCCCGGGGGGGACCTGCGGCTGCGGCTTGTTGCTGCTGTTCTTCTGGTTGCTCCTGCCCCTGAGCGAGGAGCCCTGCTGGCTGCTGCTGCTGCGGTGGTGGTGGTGGTGCTTGGGGTCCTCCGTGTCCCGGTTGTGCAGCCGGATCAGGCCGATTTTCCGCAGCAGAGTGGCCATGTTGTGCGCAGCTCTGCTCTCCCTCTCGCCTTTATGGGTTGGTGAGGTTTTATTATTATTAATTTAAAGCCCTGCTCGGCGGATTTGCTGTTCGCGAACGGGGGGCCGGCGCTGGGCGGGCGGCGGGGCCCCTCTGCCGCCGGTCTGGGCGCACGGAGCGCGGGCGGCGGGGAGAGAAAGGCGGCGGCGCTGCCGCGGGGAGGATGTGCGGCCGCCGGCCGCCGCTCAAACGCCTCCCCTCGTTAGGGCTGCTGCGGGCAGCATTGCAGCAGTGGGGCTGCTCCCGAGGACATCACGGCCCCGCTGCCGTGGCCATGATCCCGTGAAAAGGGTGGAAAAAACATTAAAAAACGGCGGGGGGAGGGGGAAAAAAACCCCCAGGCCAGGCACGGAAGAGCCCCCTCCTCCCCACACTCAGCGGGCGAAATCGCCTGCGCTGCAGATGGCTTCCCCCAGCACCTTCGGCCCGCACCCAGCCGAGCCAATCCCCGCCGGCTGCCCGGCGGGCCGGTCCCCGCGCCGCGCCGGGCGCCTCCCCCCGGGGCGAGGGGGAGCGGCCGGCGGTGGCAGCCCCTGCCCGCGCGCTCTCCCGCAGCGGCGCAGCGCGCGCCGGCCCTTTGTTCGGCGCCGGCCGTGGCCGCGCGTCTCCGGCGCGGGGAGAGGGGCCGCTCGCGGGACCCTGATCGGGACGCGCCGCGCCGCGCACCCCGCGCTGCTTACGCGCCTGGCGGCACCGCCGCTGCGGGCCTCCGCGGGGCGGGGGCGGCGGGGG
>JANIJG010002895.1:36919-51295 GCA_024611175.1 Megaceryle torquata | reverse complement strand
AAGAGAGAAAAATAAAAAAAAAATAAGAAACAAAAAAAAAAAAAAAAAAAAAAAAAAAAAGAAGAAGAAAAAAAAAAAAAAGGGGGGGGGGGGTGGAGGGGGAGAGAATAGGGCTCATAAACAGGTTACAAAGGGATTAAATAATTTTATCCAGAAGAGGGAATCAAAAGAATGTCAGTTTGGTTTCAAGAAGGTACAGGACAAAAGATATATGAAACATTTTCCAAATCTTCTCCATCAAAAATACTAAAGCAAAGGGAGATTCAGTACTGAGATAACTGAAATTTTATAAAACTTAAATGGATGATTTATCAATGGAAGCAGTTTCAGCAAAACATCACTGTAGCAAGAGCTTAGTAAAATTTGTTCTTATCATAAAGCACAGCTATCTGACACAGGTCAGAATATGCTGAAAAGCATCCCTTTAGCAGGCAGATCACACCAGTGGGTCCCAGTGAGGCCCAATTGCTCCTGGATCCAAGAGTTGACAGATGTCATCACCTGACACCAAGTCAACAGAAGCTGCTTTCATTTTGTAACCAGCAATGACACTGGTAAAAAGCTGGTCACCAACCAGTGGCCATCTGAAACTGGATTCTCTTTGCTTTTTTCCTTTCATTAAATGCCAAGAGAATTCCCAAATTGCTAATTTATGGTTATTTCTGAGATTAAAGGATCCAGTTAGTTCAGTCAACAGAACTAAAGAACCCAGGATCTTTAAGACATTCCAGGCCTCTTCCATGTTTATGTCTATAGACTAACTGGAGTTCGCACTGAAACAGAAGAAAACTGGTAAGGAATTGGTGACAAGACCTTGTCTGAAGAACCAGATCAGAAAAGTTATACTAAGAAAAAAAGTAAACTGATGCACAAATGTAAACCAGATCAGACTACAGGAAAAAGGAAGAATTATCACAAGTCAGATCAAATTCTTTCTGGAAGGAAGACCAAATAAAACAGAAAAGAGACAAGTTCAGTAGGCAGAGAGGGCTGTGTCAAGCTTAAAGATAATCTAGGCACAGTCCCAACATCTAAACAAATAAAGACAATCACCATGAAGCCTGGAGTAAACTTGAGAAGACAAGTGGAAGAAGTAAACAGAAAGTGTAATTATGTTTTGCCACATTCAAGGAAGGACAATCAAGAAAAACACATTCACATCACAGGGTTCAGACAAAACTATTTCAAGACTGGACAAAGCAACAAATGAAATTAAACATCTAGCCACAAAGTGGGAAGTAACAAGTTACCCTATGACTGGAGAACAGCAGATATTTAAGGAAGCAGGCACACTTGGGAAAACTGTAGTCCACTCAAAGAGCAAGGCCTTAAATATATAAAAATTGTATAAATATATACACACACATCAACTTAAAATAACAAGAACCCCTTCTCCAAGAGTTCTTCACCTTTCTATCCAAACTTGTCTACTTAAACTTTTTCTCTGCATGGTCCAGCATCAAATCTACAGATCTAACAGAGGGGTAAGTACATGAGTAGCAAGGTCATTAGAACTGCCTACATAAATGAAAAATAGAGTTTGTGTTGACAGAAGAACGGCAGTTATTCAAATCCTGAAGTGACTGGTCAAGCAACTTAGCATTTTGGATTTGTAATAAAAGAATGAGACAGAAGCAGGACAAGTGGGATCAAAGCAACTTACAAGGCAGCAGATTTGGAGGCATTAATTCACCAGTTAGAAACCAAAGAGAAAAAACCATGATGCACTACTCGACTACTACTGATATTTACCCTCCCATATGATAATACTACAAGAGAAAAACAGTCTTAGAATAACATCAATGTATTTCCAGTAGAGATGGGAAAACTGTTCTTTTATAAGAGGCTGCTAAGATCCCAGCTGCAATACTGCCATCAGTTCTGGTCTCTTCTGCTCATTAAACACAAATTCAAACTGGAACAAAGGGTAATAAAAATACCAAGAGGGACAGAGAATATCTGTATTCCTCAAAACCAAACTATTACAGGGGACAGAAAAAGTTACGACAGTCCAAGAATGAAGGGACAATTACTGGCCTTAAGAAGCTTAGGTGAGAAATTAGGACATCTTTTATCACATATGGAGAAAAGACATTCCAAAACCTGCCAAGAAGAGCTGGAGAGAGAAAGCACCCTTTCAGCTTTTGGGAGAGGGATAAATTCATGGGCAAGATCACGCAGTTTTTGTAATAGTGACTGCATCAAGTCTATGTTGAAAAGAAATGTTGACTGTTTCAAATGATGAAAAAAGAAATAAAAAAGAAACATCTCCAGCTCTCCAGCAAATCAGGATTCACACGGGCGTGCCCAGTTTCCCCCACACAGTCTCTTCTGCTCTTTTGCTGCTACCACAGCAAAACTATACAGTACACAGAACAGAAGGCCCAGGGGGCTTGGGTGGGTACTGAATGTTGTTGTGCTGCTTGATATGATCACACAGCTAGTGAAGGTGCCATCTGCGAGTCACGTAAGTCAGTGGAAGGTGGGCTGCAGGCAAAGCACACTATCCTCATGGTGACCCTAGAGCTTGTACCTACATTGTAAAATAAGACATGTAGCCAAAGATTTGGCAGGTCTCTTCAAGCTCCGAAGCATAGGATATTGCACAGTGTCAGTGACAGGATAACAGATCAGAGATGGACCCCTAGGGAAATTTCCTTGCCTTTAAAAGGAAGAGGTTCAAACAAACATTTTTCAGATTCCAATCTCCTCCTGTGAAATCCTAGAGCTAAAGAAATCATTGGGAGTTTTGCCACAGACTTCAGGGGAGTGAGGATTTCACCCCTACTGATTTGAAAGCAAATCCTTAGTGCAACTGGAATACAAACACAAAACCTTGTTATGTCACGCTCTGGGCAGACATTTTCCTTTAAGAATGGATAACAAAGTATTTTTATACTGAAAAAATACTTAACAGATTAAACTTTTCTTACAGAAAGAAACACTTGCAAGTTTATTTTTAAAGAACAAAATTATATCCAAGCTGAATTTTAATGAATGAATCTTCAAAGCAGCATGTGTTTTACATACAGATCATGTATACAGTACTCGTGATGTTACTGTTATCAGCTCTTGAACAAAAGTTTTAATGTTTGTTTCAACATCTTTCATTTGAAATTTTGCATAAACCAGACCTGTGCTTTCCCTCAATTTTACAGTTCTCTCCTGGGAGCTTCATGTCTGTGTCTGGATTCCTTTTTCCTTTGGATGAGAAAGGAATGATTGTCCTGTTATAAGAATGAACTTGGTCTCTCCTGGATATTGTCCAATGACACTGAAGCACACATGCAGTGGTGATGTATTAGATGCAGACTTTACTTCCTGTCCTTCTTTTCAAGCCCTTCCCAATATAAAGCATAACTACATTTCAACTATCAATTTAATCTCTTGACACAGTATCACAGAATATCACTGTACTATGGTTTTTGAATACTAAGGGAAATCTACACAGTGCCTTCAACTTTCACTTGTTTTTAAGACATTACAGAAAATACTGCACCTTGAAAATCCTTTCATTCTTTAACTATTGAATAAAAACTGTAGGGGGAAGAAGTTAACTGACCAGTTTTAACTTATTTTTCTGAATGACTTCTTTGTTATCCTTCTGGTACAGATCCATTTTCCTTTTGGTGTTCTCCAAATCCACATTATTGGTCAAGTTAAATACTGCATAAATATTAGAAAGACAGAAAGCAAAAGCGTTAAGTTGGCATACATGACAAAGAAATGCTACTCAAGTTATCACTCCTAGCACCAAACATCCCAATAGCAGAATTTATTTAAACGTCCCGTGAAGCAAGACACAACCTGCCAAATCACTGTAAGCTTCAACAAAAGTCAGCAGAGTTCCTTTAGGTTTAATACACCTGCAGAACATGTTTTGTGATACTGGTAATGATACACATCAATTCTCATAGCATTACTCATAAAACATTGACCATTTTGAGTAGCAGTTACAGCTAAGGACACAACGATTCCTGTAAAATTAAACTAAAAATATAAAACAAGGTTAGAAATTAAGTCCTTCCATTTCGTAAGATAATCTAACATACAAAGACTACAGACACTGAATTCTGAGGCACACAACAAAAATCACACTATTTGATAAGTTGAAAAAGCACCAATGTACAATTACCTTTATTGTGAGGATTCTGCAGATGCATCCAGATTCCTGGCTCAAATGCCATTCTTTTGACATCTCTTGGTAGCGACAGGCTATATTTCACACAAATAGGAGCAAGCAGGGTTGGCCAGCAAGCTCCATGGCTCAGCACAACATTCCCAATTATCTACACATGGCACAGAAGACACCTCAAGAAATTGAACAATTTCTATAATCAACAGCTTGAAAGATGTAGATGGTTGGGATGGTTAGCAATTTGATACAATGTCTGAGCCTTTCACCTCTAGGTCACTGGTTCAATTGTGGGTCAAGTGAATTCCAACTAAAAGCCATTATCACTGGCAAGTCACTTGGTGATCTCCATCAAGAGTGGATGCTGAGCTCATGTTTATGGCCTTAAAGCTACCAAGACTGCCAATGTACAGCATTCAAGGCCTCAAAGAGATTTACCATGTGGCTGCTGTAAATTTATGAAACCAAAGAGAAATCTGCACTGCCATTGATCAATCCTTCATGAGAAAACAACCACACAGCAACTGCACTAAGTCAAACCCCTGGGAAGGGAAGGAGGTTCTAATGGAAATGCCAGCACAAAACGTGGAAGAGTTTGGGTTCAGGTCTCTCTTCCTAGGTTCTCAAACGATTGGGCCAAATAAACCCTGGGTGCTTGCACCACTGCCAAGTCATTTGTATAAGGCTGCTAGAGAGAAACAGAAGGAAGCATGAAGTCTGTGTTATCACTCAGCAGAACAGCACACATCTCCATAAAGATTCTATCCTTTCTTTCATCCTCTCCACAGGTAACATGGCAGAAAGGAGTTTTAAGGAGGGTTCTAGGTAAACCCAACCATTAAATAGCCTAGACTGGAAAAATCACTTGAGAGGAAACAGCAAGAAATCAAAGGAGGGAGCAAATGGGGGCAAGGAGAGAAAGAAGGGAAGGTCCAATATGCTAGAGTTACAGGATACAGCTCAGTTCTACCAACCCAGTTACACAGCAGCTCACTACTGCCAAAAAGCGGCAGTCCTGCTCTTACGTCCCTCTTCCCAGACACAGGTCTCCCCCCTTCCCCCTGCTCTGACTTCAGAACTCCCTGGATGCTTTGCAATGTCAACAGAAACCTTCCAGTAATCTGAACTGGCTCAACAAAGGGGTCAGGCAAGTGCCAAAGACAGTGCAAGGAAAGTAACAGAAATGTACAGATGGGAATAGAGATACTCTCCAGGAGCACTGAACCACCACATTATCTTTTTCTTATCAAATATATTTGGGCCTTCCTTCAACTGCAGCAAAAAGGGCAAGGCAAGATACAGCTGAAGAAATTCCTAACCTTAACAAAACAAAATGTTGTATTTTTTTCTCCTCTTTGCCAAATAATGAGAACTATGGGGAGGACTGACATTTTAATTCAGCCTGGCTCCTAAATCAGCTGAACTCTTCCACCCTAACCCCACCATCCTCACTTCACAAGTGACCTGAGATTCAGGCTGGTTTTGTGGTCAAAACCTAGCTTCAACTCCCAACTTTGCTACTGCTCCTGGGCCTTTATACTGGAGGTCTCCCACTGGTAAGAACCAGGAGAATAAAGCTGCTTTTCTCCTGTGCTTAGTCTGCTCTGTCTCCTTACTATAGCTACACGGAACACCTCTCTGTAGTCTTGCCCTCACCTCAGGTGGAACTTCTGGAAACTGCTATAATGCAAATAGGCCCTTCAAAGTTCAGCTCTTGTTTTTTGGAAGCAAGTAACCCATTTCAAATGTTTGGGTTTTTTTTCCTCTCCAAAAGGCATAACAACATTTTCCAATTTCATATTGCAACACACATACACTTTCTGGTCACAGCAGCATTTCCTTAATAAACCACATTATTTTAGTATGTATTTTTAGTATTTCAATGGTAATTTGACCTCCAAATTCAGTTCCCTGCTGACAAGCAGCTTAATATTTGAGTATTACAGCAGAGAAGAACTGTCATGTGAAAGTGTTGGCATACAATCAGACCAGGGCTCTGCAATGACAGCAGCTGCATGGGAATGTCAGCACTTCCTACAACTTAAATCCACACACCAGCTCTCCAAACTCTTCAATGACGACACAAGGAAGAAATAGCATATGAGACATGCTGTGCTAGCAGGATGCTCAGATGCCACCTTCAGGTGCAAGAGGAGAGAGATGCCAAATGCCCTTGGGCTCCTGAACATCTTGGCTATTTCTCTAAAAATAGTTCAGCAATAAACTGATCATCCAGATTTTGCAACTATTGTTGCTTGAAACATTCAGGGCTTTTGTTCTGGGGTTTTTTTTTTTTTCCTTTCTCAGTTATCTTTAATAGGCCCAAGTAGTTACAATCTAGGATTGTAAAACAAAAACCAGAACATTTAAAACTCATACTGGGAAAAGCAGGCAAATTACAGACATCTGCAGGTGCCTGCCTTTATTTAGAACTACTTACAAAAGCAGGTTTAGTTTGCTACTTGATATGAAGTAACACTCCCAAATAAGGGATATGTTTCTGCACCAGTGTTTAAGACCTCTTCAATATCCACCTGCATAGCCACCTTACGTGCCCACTGCTCTGCTTGCAACAAGGTAAAAAGACTCACTTTCCCTTCAGTTTTCCTGCTGTGGCTGGAACTAAATCACAGTTAAAACCCTCTCGATGCTCAGATCTGTTCATACCATGATGATTCTGCTCTGTCAGTCTCACTCTACTCTGTGTTTTGAGGATATGGTAGGACAGGAGCAATCAGAAAGATTCATACTTCCAGCCTGCTCAAAGGCCAGAACAGATTTCTCCTACTAAATACTGATTCATTTACCAGTGGCCAACCTGACAGCCAAAACATCTTCCAACATGTTTTCTAATATAAATTTCATGGGCTTCAAATGTCTTTTCATCAATATTCAGAGAATATAAATTCTTGCCATTGTATCTTCACAATTACAAGTTCATTTTTTAAGGGATATTTGGCCACAAAAAATAATTAAGCTATTTCTTTCTCTTCTCCCTTGTAACCTTCACAAGTTATCTGGCATTTAAAGACAACTAATATATTAAAGAAAAAAATCAAAGAAGACAGACACTAATATACTCAATATCTTTTACATAGCTAGGTCTAGCAGTATTATTTTTTGTTTGGTTTGGCTAGAAGTTTATTTTAAATATAATTCTTCCAAATGTTCCCTTTTTAAAGAAATACAACAAAAGTTATAAAACTAGAACAGAAATAGTTAAAAAAACCTAAACTCATATGCTACACCTATCTTGAAAAAATATTGGTAGAGATCTGAATGTGACTGGCAAAGCAGATGGCTAGTTTGAAAAGGTTTCAAAGAGAAGCCAGACATTTTTGTCCATGTTAAAATATAGCATAAGCTGATATAAGAGGCCTGAAACCCTTCAGGGAAAAGAAACAGAAGCTGTTTTGTATGCAACAATTATTTATCTACTTATCCATCTCACATTGGTTGGTTTATAAAATGACTTGCCTTGAGACATCTGTTGAAGTATAACAGGAAGACTATTGTGTTTTTCTGAAACATTTCATTCTGTTTAGGTGAAACTCCCTACTTCTGAAATTCAGCTTCTACAGGGAGACTTTAGCTGCTTTTCAAAACAACAACATTCATTATGCAGTTCTACAACAAGTGGAAAAATATTTTCTTAGTTATAAAAGAAGCAAAAAAAAAAAAAGAAAGGAAGACAAAAATTTTTGTTATGTGGCACAGTAATTTCTCCAGAAATGCAGCCATGGGGACAAATGTCACTTCACTGCAGGACGTTTGGGTCTATCAAAATCTCCCTGGTTTAGTTTGAGACTGTGCACATTTTCTGAGAATTTTCCTCCTAGTCTCTTATGAGGCAGTAATGTTGCCACATAAAAAAATTGCTATTCAAATAGTAGGAACATTCCCTCTCTGGAAAGACAGCAGATGATTGCTCTGCTGATGGCACTCAAAGTGCATTGCTAGGGTAAGCCAGCTGAAAATTCAAAGATTAGTAGTATTACTCTGTTATAAACAATATTCCTCTCGCCCTACTACAAACATGTCCTTAATTATCATCTTCATAAATCACCAACTAGAGCTTAGGAATGGCAGAAGAGTAACTGCTTTGGGCAGAGTGCTCTGAAGGGCGACACAACCACAGCCTCAGTCTTCCCGAGGAATCCAACACTACTGTGGCATCTTCTGCTGGTGCTTTCAGTGCCTGGTCGCCCTACTTTTAAGAGGGGTAGGAGAGGGGTGAGAGGGAGAAAAGATGGAATAGATTTTAATAGGTCCCTTCTAACCAACATTTCTTATATTATAAAAGAATATAATTATCAGAAACAAAGGAAAACCCACAGCCAGAAAAAAATCTAGTTAGGTATAAATAATTGTTTCTGTTTATCCTCAGTTGCCTTTTATTGGGTAAAGAATTTTACAGAAAAATACCTTAGCATAATGACTAAAGTCATAAATGACTGAAACAGTTCCATCAGTCTAAGAAAGATCATTTTGGCTGGAACAGCGTAGGACTGAAATGTTTGCTCAGATGAGATGACTGAAATGTATCTTTGATAAAGCTGCACAAGTTCCATCTGGGTTATTCCCACTGTCAGGACCTGTAATACCATTCTTGAGCACACACAGAGGAAGGAAAAAAAAAACAAACATAAAAAAACCCAACAAACCCAACCCACAAAAACACCACAACCCACAAGCGATCACAGATACCCAAATCCTTTCTATCCAAGGATCGCTTGTGAGATTAATGCTCTGAGCAAGACAAATCACCAGGCAGCTGGTATTGCATAAAGTCTTGAGGAGTAACAAGATACAGGAATCTGAAGGGCAGAAATACAGTAGCCTCCTTCCAAGTTGAGTGTACTGAATGTTTTTAAAAAGCAATAATTACTATTAACAAGCGTGTTGCGGTAACGCCTAGAGGCCTCATTCAGGTGTCAGGAGAATGGTGCCAGGTAGTGTGTAGACACATGGTAGGAGGCGGGTCCTGCTCTGGAGAGCTCACACACCCAGTTTGGAAAGACTGGCTACAGAGATACTCCAGGGAAAACAAAACTTGTAGAAAGAGCAAGCAAAATTTGCACGAGATAAACTTTGCTTGTCCAGAGACCGTAACTTGCAGCATCACACTAAGGTTTAACCTTGTCCTGCTCATCATATGGGTGCAGACCTGACTTCTTCCAAGAGGTGTTGTCCACACCTTTCCCAAAGGCAGGTTTTAACCCTTTCCTATTTTTTTCTTCCTAGTGTTAATGACAACAAACTGTGTTTACAGTGTTCTCAAATTGTCCAACTGATTTTTCTTCTGAGGAAAACTTGCTTTAAAATGTGGTTTCTATTTAAAGCCTTGTATAACACATTTTAGCCCAAAGCATTATTTAGTGGTTACATTCTGAACCACTTCAAAAATGTGGTTTTTATAATAGAAATCTTAAAAGGTGACTACTCTAATGTTTTTTTGACCTTCCCCTCTCACACTTTTTCTATACTACCCAACTCCTTTAAATAGAAAGGTTCTGTAGGTAACCTTAACAATCCTGATATGAAGGGGGAAAATGTGTTTCAAGTGAGGTCATCTCTCACATCAATGGAGTTAGGCAGTGCAATTGCTGCTAATGTTGGAGCTGACCTACCTGAAAAACTATCAGAATTCTGTCAGGGTCTCTCAAGTATACTCATATGGGATGTTTCTGTTTTGACTCTGCCAAGCAACTACTTCATTTAATCCCCCACAACAGTTTATCACCAACAAGAAAACAGGGTAAAGCTGCATTTCAATCCTCCTAAAGAAAAGCTGTAAATTTGGGGCAGGGGGAGAAAGGATAAATCCAGTTCTCTGCTCCCTAGCTTCCCAACCTGGCAGCTTGAACAACCACCACCAGCTACTGATAACCTGCTGTACATTGGCTCCATGAGGCAAAACTTTGCCTTGCACTACACCCTTCTTTCCTGTCTCACAGCCTAGCTTTTCCTGTGCAAAAACGAGCAGAGAATTCACATACACAAAAATAAACAAATGACTAGATACTCTCAGCAGTAAAATATGAAGTAACCATCCAGACTTGGTCACCTTTAACACCTGGTTCAGCCACAAACACGCAACACACACAGCAAAACCACTGGAAGAAGTCACCCTATTGCTACATGCCAGACAACTCTGCCCAGGAGCACAGGCAGGGAAGGGCTTGGCGAAGAGCAAGATGCATGCAATGAGCTTTGTCACCAGGCAAAGGAGAACAGGGCTTGAATTCTTACTCAAGGAGGTGGTCTCAAATCTAACCTGTCCTCCAGCTTCTAAATCTGCCTGAAGTTAGGTCATAAACAAACCCTTAGACAGTGAAAATTAAGAGCCTTCTGACTACAGCCTTTCTTCCCTCTCATCACCCTGGTGGCTACAGCAAGAAATCAGAAGGTAGCCAGACTTCCTATTTCTTTTCAGTATTTCAGGTGCCCCTTTCAGGCAATTAACTCCAATTCCTGACAACTCTACTTATCAAGCTTCTTCACTATGCATCTGCAGGGCCAGCACAATTACTGACAAACTCACTCTTCACAAGGTTACAAAGATCAGCTGTCATTGCTGCTGCTTCTAAACCAGGTTTCCAGTGCAGGCTCTGCAACTATTGGAATTTAATAATCTAATCCAAAAAGCTGGAGAATCAAAACATTCTGCACAAATAGACATGGTTATAACAATTTCAGACAAAGCTTCCAACTCCCTTGTTGCAGATGCTGAAAATCCCAGATGAAACCAGGGCATCTCTGTCACAGTAGTAAATGGAAAACCTGCGTTTAATGCTACATAAATAAAAAGCAATTTTCCTTTCCATGAGCACAGAGATTCTTCCAGGATCCTCTGGCTAAGATGCAACCATTCTTTCTACTCCACTCCCTCCTTACCCTGCACCATCCAAAAAAATACACAAACAGAACTACACCCACATCATCTCCTCCAGATATTTGGACCCATATGAGTGTGCCTGGTATTTCCCAGCCACACAGTTTAGCTCTCCAGCCTCAGCCTTCTGACGCCAACAAAAACATGACACATTACTCACAGCAGTAAGCGTATTGGGTATATTTCTACAAAACACCACAGAGCAAAGAGGAGCAAAAGCTCCTCTGAGAATGCAAAGGGGAGTGGCATCTCCATGTTTTCCTTCAAATCACATTCATTGCCCTGCCTGCACGTTTTAAGGCACCTCTTCTTCCTCCAGGACAAAAAAAAAAAAAAAAAAAAAAAAAAAAAAAAAAAAAAAAAGCCTCAGAAGCACAAAAAAACCAAAAAAAAAAAACTCAAGAGGAGCCCCTTTGAACACATCCTTGTTTTTCTTAGAAAAATCCATCACTCCACCATAAATCACAAGTCACCCTAACTATGAAGAAAATAAACTCCGTTGACAACATAGTCCCTTTCCCCAAAGGGCAGAGTTCTGCTTCAACTAACCCAAAGAGAAAGAAATCAATGTCTGTTCCTAAACCACTGCCTCCTGCACAGCAACATAAAATGCTACCACAGTGGTATGTAAGGTCAGCAGCTTCAAAGCAGCTTCAACTACTGTATTTGCAAAAGTAAAAATGATGAAAGAAACCATATGGCTACTGCCACAGTAAATAAAGCTAATGGAGGCATATAATGAAAATTTCAATTTCTCCTCTCCTTGTTTTATGTTTCCCAGTGCAGCACCGACAGTCCCCTGCAAGCCTTTCTTTTCCAGTTACAAAACTCGACTTCCTCTTTGAATCATGTTTTTTCTCTGACAGATAAAATGTTTTACTTAATGATGTCCTACAGTTCAGCAAATATGATTTAAAACCTACAGAAACAAAGTAATCAGATAAACATCTGATACAACGATAAATCCTACTACAGAAACTCAACTTGGACATTCTCAGAGGTAGCTGAATCAGAAGATAAAAGCCTATGCTCTCATGAGCACAGCACACCAAAAATACAAGCTCTAATACTTACCAATTTCTTCTATTTCTTCCAGGAAATCATTATATTCACTTAGACTGGGAAAGTCATCCTCTCTTTTATTGTATCTTTGAGAGAAGAGAAACAAGTATTTATATAACACATAAAGAGGCAATTTCAATTCAACAAGGCTCTTGCTGCGAGCTTATTAAATATTGACCTAGTTTTATAACCCATGTGCTTTGTGCCTGCCACAAGTGACCAACGGACAGAATCTTTAAAAGGAGACAGAAGTGCTTGTTTCAAAGGAAAGGAGCCAGCCTGGCATAAATGGGTGCTATCTGTCTAATGTTTGCCAATACCTCTAAGCCTGGGAAAGGAAGACAAGAGTAGAGAGAGTAGGATATACCAATTCCAAGCCAGCCCTTCAGCATGAGAAACCTGTTAACAAAGGCAGAGACAACAGTAACACCCACAAGATAAAGCTTTTCTAGAAGATCAGAAAAGGGAGTTGAACTTTGCGCCACCAAGAGAAAGCACGTGTCAGCAGCAAACTGAAAATGCTAGTTATCTTATTTCATATCAATAGATCATCCCAGAGCTCACTCATCCAACTCTTGACAGCTGGAAAAAGTAAGATGAAGGGACAACTGTCTAGAACATGGACAGCCTCTTAAAGTCAAGACGCAGGCTTTCTTCCCAAGAAAATACAAAGCTGGGATTCTGCCACTCTGTGGACCAAGACACGACACTGTAGAGTATAGAAATTTAATCCCAAGAACTTGGGCCAAATTTCAGTCTGGGGACATTTTTTCTGCCTACTAAAAACTAATCTGGCAAATCCAAGTGAGGCAAGGATTTTCTGATATTTTCTGTTCTAACTACACCTCATTCCGTGTTTAGCCAACTAAGCTGACTTCGTTCCAGTTTGACTTTTGATAACCTCAGTAGACTTTATAATCAAACATCAAAATTATGACTCCTTTCCACATCAGTGTCTTGGTATTCAACAACAGCCTTTCCCCCTCTCTCAGCAACATCACATGATTCATTTAGTATTGTATTAAGTCTTAGATAAAGGCTGCCAAGCTTAAAATTTACCTGTACATTCATTTTTTTGCACACAACTCTTCAGGTTTGTTACATTCCATCAGACCCTCTTCTACCAAAACATCATCTGGCCTGCTTCTTTTCCTTATAAAATGTTGTTTCTTGGCCACAAAGAGTAAGATGATATTTTAGGCCTCATTAATCTCAAATCCAAGAGCTCTCAAATCTGCGTGACAGACCAGTAACACAAGGCTTCTAAGGAAGCATTTCCACTAACAATTGCTGTGTGAAGTAGAAAACAATGTGAACATAGCTTCCCTTTTGCCCATTTTCATTTTGAAGAGAACTGGCTTTCAACTCTCAGAACAGGTCCCCAGGGAACTAAACAATCAAGATCCTGTTTCTTGCCCCACTCCCATGTTCACCCCCTCAAAGAAAAGCAGCTGTAGTCCCCAATATCTAATCATCTCCATTTAGGAGGCCAGTCTTTGCCAAAGGAGGCCACAGAGAAACACTCAGCTTTTTCTAATGCTAGCAGGAACCCCTTAAGGCTAAATAGAGAATTCAGGCCTCAGTTGTTGCATAAAATCAGATTCTTTGAAATCCCTCCACATTAAAAGTAGTCAAGTTTTATGGGTTGTCACTTTGGAAGAAAAAGAAAACAAAAAAAAAAAAATGATCTCTGTATGACTGGAGGAATAAGTCAATTTTATAAATGGTGATCCATGAATACATTCACCTTCTGTTCTTTTAACATCTGCCACTCACATTTTCAGCACTTTCTTCCGAATTTCTACTTCTTTGTCAACAGCAGGATCCTCAAAGAGCTGTACCCTGAAGTTACTCTTCCGCAGGGGTGTATCACACTCATGGCAATTTCCAGCCCCTCTCACGAAGAGCAGTTCCACACAGCTCTCACATCTGGGGGAGAAAGAAAGGGGTACAAAGGCAGATAAATGTTAAACGCTGAAACAATGGATTGAACCCCTTTTTTGTTGCTTACACACACACCCATCATAAGTATTACAGTATCACAAGGTGTCAAGGGTTAAAAGGGACCTTGGAGATCATCGAGTCCACCCCCCCTGCCAGAGCAGGATCATACAATCTGGCACAGGCCACAAAGGAACCCATCCAGGCGGGCTTTGAAAGTCTCCAGAGAAGGAGACTCCACAACCTCTCCAGGGAGCCTGTTCCACTGTTCTGTGACCCTTACAGTAAAGAAGTTCCTCCTCATGTTAAGGTGGAACCTCTTGTGCTCCAGCTTATATCCATT
>JANIJG010002895.1:0-36819 GCA_024611175.1 Megaceryle torquata | reverse complement strand
CTTGCTGAGAAGATTCTGTCCTGTCATCAATGTCATTGATAAAGATGTTGAACAGGCCTGGACCCAGCACTGATCCCTGGGGGACTCCACTCGTTACAGCTCTCCAGCTGGACTTGGCACCAGTGACCACCACTCTCTGGACTCTATTGTCCAACCAGTTACTAATCCATCTTACTGTCTGCTCTTCTATCCCACACTTACTGAGTTTCTCCACAAGGATGTTATGGGAGACTGTGTCAAAAAGTACACCATGAATCTCCCCTTGATTTCACTATTTCTTCAGCACCCAGCAGCAGCAAGGAGGCCGAGAGGGAATTATCTCAGCAGCACAAACACTTTTATTCTCTGCCTGAACAACTCTGCCCCTCTGCTGAGACTGAAAGTTAATCCAAGCACAATGACAGGTTTTGCATCAAGGGGAAATTTGTTTCATCGCCATCACTGAACTCATTTTGCATGGACCAGATTGCAATAGCCTTATTTACCCTGAGCTCTACCTTGCTGCACAAAATGCCCCAATTCTTTTCTTGATGCCATTCACAGTGCAAGGTACTATTCAGCACAAAGGATACAAATCTTGCCTGCAGCTTTCCAAGTAGTATCTACCAGTACCTATTACCAAGTAGTATCATGGTAGTATCAACCAGTACCACCATGGAGGAGCTGCTATAACAAACCTGAACTAAACTCTAGCCCAACACAGCTAAATGAATTGAAATACCATTGTAACCAGCAACCAGAATTATGCACCACTCCTGTGCCTTCTGCTAACACTTTCCACAGATCCAGGTGGGGTTGGAAAGTCTTCAGAGAAGGAGACTCCACAACCTCTCCGGGAAGCCTGTTCCAGGCTCTGTCACCCTCACATCAAAGAAGTTTTTCCTTGTGTTCAGTTGGAACTACCTGTGTTCCAGCTTGTGACCATTGCCCCATATCCTATCCCAGGGCACCACTGAAAAGAGTCTGGCCCCTTCTACTTGACACCCACCCTTCAGGTATTTGTAAACTTTAATAAGATCCCCTCTCAGTCTTCTCTTTTCCAAGCTAAACAGCCCCAGGACTCTCAGCCTTTCCTCACAAGAAATGTTCCAAGTCCCTTCATCCTGGTCGACTCCACTGGACTCTCTCCAGTATTTCCCTGTCCCTCTTGAACTTTTAACATGCTTTACACAGAGGCTGCACAGAAACAAACCAAAAATACCTTTCTGGGTTTATTTCTTTTGTCTTAATGAAGATTTCAGATTTTAGCAGGATGCTGGCTGACCAGTCGGTTGGTATTTAACAAAGGAAGAACATGCTACGCAAAAGCCAATTTAAAACCATGTACTTTGGTACTAATAATGTGCAAATTTCTAGCAGAGGGCAACACCTGCTGCAGTCATTTCCTACTGCTGGTGAGGCAGGGGGGTGTCTATTTATAGCTTTGCTATAGCAAAGCCAAAACAGTTGCACATTAAGGGCTAAACTGTATTGTACCCTCACAAACCCAGCACAAAAGCTAAACAAGTCAAGAGAAACGGTACTGACATGCTTGCTGACCTACCCCCAGCTCAACTGGTTCCAGTACTTAGAGGCAGAGCTAGCTACAGCCAACTAGTTTTACCCAGCTTCTGTTTCCAAGATTAGAAAGTGCAAAACAAACACAATTGTATCTTACCTAAATAAATAAATAAATATAATCGGAGGGGGGGGGGGGGGATTAACACAAGTAGAATTACAGTTTCAAAATGCAGCTGCCAATGTTGAAGAGCAAACCTTGAATTTAGTTGGACATTCTGCAGAATTCCTTCAGTTAGAAAAGCAAGCACATTTAAGTACAATTTCTCTGGGAAGGGAAAGATCAAACCTCTTGGCACGCTAGGCCTGAAATTCAGAAGTTAGGGGGACGTCACTGTAAGAAGTAGGCTTCTTTATGGAAATGATTTAGCTCACCACTATGGGAGAAGCAACACTAAATGCAAGAGAAGGCAAGGCCAGGAAAGGGTTTTTCTCCTTCCTCCCCCAACCTGCCCATGCATGCAACAGCCGACTACGTAAGGACAGTTTCACAGTCTCCTTCATTCTGGCAGCTCGTGCTGTTTACATGTCTCTATCAACACAGCAGCCAAAGCACAGGAAGAAGAAGAAAAAATGTTTTAGAAAAGGAAATGTAAAGCTACATAACTTGGCAGGTAGATCCAGGTGTTTGTATTGGGTTTTTAATCCTGGTATTGCCTAAGGACCAACAGAACAGGGTCTCCATGTGCGAGATACTCTACACAGACAGTAGCACCTGAAGCCACTTCCCTCCCCTCCCTTCCCTAAATCAAAGACATTTCAAGTTTACACAGGACTTGACTATGGAAAAAAATAAGAAGAAAACACCTCCTTGGAAAAGCACTTTGTACAAGTGCTTCAATGCCTTCCCAAACTGGAACCAGTGTTTCTAAGGCTAGAAAATAGATTTCTATACAAAAAGAGATGAGTCAACACCTCACTATGGGAATCCCACATCAGGTGACAACATTCTCACTCACTCATGCACATCCACCCTTATATTTATTCATAGATAATTCCTTCTGAATTCAAAAGGGGTTATATGGGACAGGTCAAGGGCAGACCTGGATTCTGTCCAAATCCTGTCTCCTCTCCATCTCCAGATAGATTTAATATGTACAGTTAGATACCAAACTGACTTCCTAGTACGTCTGTCATTCCTGCCCTCGCAAACCACGGCCACTTTCCCAGTGACAGCAAGGAGGTTTGGTCACGCATTTCCAACTGATTCTTGAAAAAGGAAAAAAAGCCATCTCCCAGAACCTTCTAAAATTAGTTTCTTTTGGTTTTGCTGAAACTTTCTAGAAGCAGCAAGTATGCAAATATCAGGAAGGCAGATATCAATAAAGATGGATTTAATAAGTTATTTCATGTCTTGAAATAAAAGTATCAGAATGTGACTTGAAAAACATTTCTCACACTGTAAATTTTTAAAAAACAAACAAAACCCCAAACATGCTGTATTTTAAGATGCATCAATTTCTGTGACTTCACCATCACGTGATTCCACCAAAGGTATTCAACCCATGCAACAGCCAGACAGCGCAGGGGGACACCCCAACACCACAGCTGGCATTACAGAACTCCCTCCTGGCACACAGACCACATTGATTCTGATGATCCTTCCCTTTCTTTGCAAGTCCAACTCTTCTCCATTTCCCTTAGTATAAGCACACTGACTATGGAAGCAGGAAATCATTCAGTGCATCTTTTAATGGCCAAAACATCATACACAGTTTTCCCCAAATGAGAAAAGAATCAAAACATCTCCTTAATTCCCCTTCAAATCACAAGACAAACGAGATGGCCACATATTTTCTTAAATGAGAAGACCTTAATGAGTGTTTTTTAATATGCATATATGTATTATGTATGTATACATGCTACATATACAAGCTAATGATTAAAAGTGTCCATCCTCAAAAATCAGGGCTATACATTTAATTCAAAACTGATTATGTCTGAAGACAACAGCTTCACATAAGGTCTAAACGAACACTCAGGGTGTGATAGTGCCAATTGTCCTCTTTACACAGAGGTTGTATGGCCTCTGTGATCTGTATTTTATTTCACACATTCACTAAAATCTTTCATTACCTCTTGGATTTAAATTTATAGCCCGAGACACCTATAGAAAATGCTCAGGGAGTTACATGTGTGGATAACAGGGGAAGTCTATTAGCAATGTCACCAACAAAAGCAATCACAACATCTCCAGGAACAATAAAGTCTCCTGGCCTTCCACACCAGGGTAATAAACATCAGCATGCTCATTTTCATTTCCATGGACACTGGTTTGATCTGTCTCGTTCTTCTCTTTCATCCCCATGAAATATTAAACAAATAGCTCTGTCTCTAAGCAGCCCAGAACGACGCCACATTTTTGAGGAAAGTAAATAATAAAGGATCTAGATGATTTGGCACCATCAATGCACAAATAGCACTACATGCCCTCATGTCAGCATTCACGGGCTTCAGGATCGTACTAAAAGTGCTTTTGGTACAGTGCAGAAAGCAAGCAGAGGTTCCTCTCCAGAAAACAGTTAGATAGTTATCAACTAAATTACACTTACTGGAACTGAGTGTTTGTTTTGGACAAAGTGTCTTCGAAGGTACAAGCTTTGTGCCCAATCCTGCATTCCCCACACATGCACTTCATGGAGGGATTAATGCAGATACAGAAACAAGACTCTTAAGACAGTGAACGAATGAAAATGGCTCAAACATTAGCATAGCTTGATGGTGCTGCTTACTTTTCTAGCTTGGCTGGCAAGAGAGCAAATAAAACAGAACAAAGGAAGAGCTATTTTCACAAGCAGGAGTACAAGATTTTATTTTCTTTTAACATTTTAGATTCTGCTGAGCATAGCAAAAAAAAGCAGGACTTCAGATATGCAGCCATTAAGCATTTTGGATAAAAAAATCTTTACATCTCATGCTGCTGACTAGCAATATTACAGAATGAGTTACTACCCTTCTTATAAAGGCTATTTTCAGTAGATATGCTTATTAAACAATATAAAAGCTTTAGAAACTCTAAGTTCCTCTTCTTCAGCTTTTAAAACCAAGATGTTTCCCTTATTCAAAAGTAACACACAAAACAAATGATCCTCTCTACTACAGAAAAAGAAAAAAAAAACAATTTAGATTAAAAATTAATACAGTCTTCAACACATAGCTAGGCCTAAATCACAAACAAACAAATGGAATGGAAAGAATCAGCAAAAAAGATGTGTTTTCACTTGTTCCTCAACTCTGATGTCAGAGAGACATTTAGTTACAGAAATGGAATGACTCTTGATTTATGGTGAGGGAACATTAAAAATCAATGGTAAAAACACACAAGAAATCTCACAGAAAGACACCTAGATTTTTAAATTAAAGATGCTTCTAGAAACATTCACAGGTTTTTTGCTTAGCTTGGGTTAGATAATTTCATGTTCTTGTAAAGAGATTCTTGAATTGAGACAAAAAGGGCCTGATTAGGAACAAGCAGCTGTCAAACCTGTTGTTTCACAACCTGCAGTACTTTTATCAAGTCCTCATAACCCATAGTGGTTTCTGCCACATAGTGAAGAGTTTATCTACTATTTCCAGTTGGCCATTGTAGGTTTATTTTGTAGGCTGATGGACTATTAGGCACAGCCTAGGAGGCAGATTCTACCTAGAGTCTGCAGCACTGATGTGCTATGATGCAAAAAGTTAAGGGAACTGAGCAATTCTTTTTTCCCCAGTGTTACAGTTGGGATCAAAAGCTGAGGGAAGAGGAAGAAGTGTGACTGCAATGACACCAAACGCTTCAAAGAGCCTCAGAATAAAGGAGCTTATGAGATCAGTAGCTCCCAGATGAGTAGGAAGTTGGGAACAAAAATAAGTCTCCTCCTTTTCACGCCTCAGTTTCAGGAGCTCTTAAGCCTTATTCAAGTACTTACAGAAGCAGTTGCCTGCGTGTTTTGGACCAGTTTTTCCCCATCCACCAAATAGAAGAGGGAGCTGGGAGAAGAAGATACCAATTACACTCTCCTCCTTCCTGTGTTCAGATTCTGTAGAGTCCTGCCGATGGGGATTTTGCTATTCTCACCTTATAAGAGGACAACTTCAGAATGCTTTCAAAACCTTATTTGGCTGAAAACCCCACAGTGGGTCTGTCTTCAGCTGGTAAATAAACAGGTCTCACAAGCAGCCCACGGCCCACGTAGAGATTACAGCTTTTGTTATGACAACAAGACACATCTTGGGTTTCGGGCAGAAATCACAACTCTTATCAATCAAGAGATGAGAATTTTTGTGGGTTTTTTTAAGCACTGTTGATAAACTATCCCCTCTGTTCAGCCCACAATAACATGCACTGCAAGACAATCTCAGAGATTACTTTGCTAACATTTCATTTTTCTATTTTTTTTTCCAAAGCATTGAGAATCCAGAGACCTGATCTTAATGCCTCCTTTAACAGAGAAAAAAAAAAAAAAGAAAACACCCTCAATCTCTGGTACTCTACCTCTATCTGTATTATGTCCATTTTCAGCATCACCTGCCAAGATGCTGAGCATACAATCCTTCTTTTAGACTATGTGTGCACGTGCACACACACAAACACTTCTGTTTCATTTTTGTTCTGTCAGTTCTGCTCCATACTGCAGAAAGGAGGAGGTTAAATGAGCCCAGATGTCTAACAATTTAGGAGACACTCAGCCACAGTTAACCCTATTCTCCAAACACCCACATACCCGTCCTGACACACGGACCAGTTCATCTCAACTACACTCACCAGAAAAAAAAGCAGACCAGGTAGCGGTTGAACTACAGCCTTGAATAACTGGCTTTTTAAGTAAAGACAGACATACTGAGTCAATTAATCACAAACAGAAACATTTCCACCACCCATTGTGTTTCAACATCTCCATTACAATAACATTTCAAGTCGCTTGGACCTGACAAGAGAGTTTGCAGTAAAATGTAACTTAACTCACATTTATGCAGTACAGATGAGCCTTCTCTTTTTACCTAGGAAAAAAAATTAGAGAAGAACCTTTTACGGTATTAAGACTGCATAGTATGGAGAAAATATTTCTACAGCTATTTAAAAAAAAGGTAGTTCTTTCTGGGATACTGCTGCCTAGTCAATTAAGCACACAATCATTAAAAAAAAAGCACCTCTCACAGCACAATTATGTCAGTTTGGTCAAACAGCAGACTAATACTTGACAGGCCAGTTCTTGACACGTCAAGAGCAGCCGTGTGGCATTGAGAAATAAGCGTCTTCACAATGGCTAGGCATACCAAAATCGACAGAGAATTTACCCAGTGTACCAAAACAACTACTTCAAATCCATTACAGCCTACTAGGCAAACATACACACTAAAATAATAGTTCAACTGTGTCAATAACCCTTTTATTATGCTTTATTCTGTTTGAATGAGAACCTTTGCAAGTTTTCAGGGTTCTCAACAAACATTGGGTAGCAGTCAGGATTAGCAGCTGCCCACAGCACGCCTGAACTCAAGACACAATTATGAAACTTTCCATTTCTGTCTGAAATGCAGAAACTGCACTTTTGGAGACCTGATCCAGCTCAACACTGACCGTTGTTTCACAAGACAAACATACTTATTGTTAACAAGTTTAAGATTTCGCACCAAACTCCATACAAGATGTGCTGCTCCCTTCTCCTTTGTATGTTTGTTACCTTGGGAGAAAGTCCTAAGCCATGGTGTGGGTTGAACTGCCCCCAGAGCTGACAGGTCTTACTAACTCAAGTATATTGAGCATTCACTTAGTCTTATTAAACACCTGCATACGCTAAAAATGACATTGGAAAAAAATAAAATATAGACAATAGAAAATCAACACTTTGGGGATCTAAAACGAACAACGTATCTTGACTTGATACAAAGCAAGGCTTCTACCTTCTGTACTTTCAACACTTTTTACAGTGCAACAATAGCATGGGGAAGCAAGACAAGGAACAGCTATATGGTAAAAGGGAAAAAAAATAAATGTAAAAGGTATTTGTGGCATAAAGGGATATCCTATCCTGACCACATTACTGCAGGCATGTCACAAGACACTCCCATGTTTAATGTCTAATCTCAGAAAGTAAGAAGATGAAGTTGATAAGACACACATCTGTAACAGAACCAGGCATGACCAAGGTTTTCCACAAGAGCAGTGGTTTGGGTTCTCAGTGGGAAGCATGCAGGTGTTTAAAACTGTCAAAAAACCAAAACCTTGACTGCTCTCCTGTAAATATACCTGTTGAACGATCTGCATCTATTGGCTCATCTCTCTCAACATTTTAGAGGAACTAAGCCAAATTTCTGCCAAGAGCATAGGCTTGTATTTCACTTGAAGCATAAGAAGTACACAGTCCAGTTTCCTTAAGCTATTCAAGTACATAGAGACAGTGGGGGTTTATGTACACAGAATAAAAAACAACCCCACCAGCCTGTTGGAGCAACAATTGCATCGTCCATGTTCTGCATGGCTCTGAAAACCCTGTCAGTGCTCAAAAGGCAGCGTGGAATGAGGAACTGTCCTCTTTACCACTAAGCTCACTTGGTTTGAAAAGACTGAAAGCACAATTTGCCCTGAAAGTGCCACGTAGAAGCTCATGCATGGATCTTGTTTTACAAGATAATAAAATCAAGGTTCTTTTTACATGATTTGTCAGAAATGAGGGACCAAACTTAAAGGTTAAGACACCAACTCCTATTCTCATGAGCAGCTAAAATCCTCACAACCTTGAGTTTATATATGCAGAACATCAAAATTGTATTTCTACATATTAAGTCAACACCAATGCCAAAGAAGCTGCTGTAATGTGCCTTCATACTGCTGTAAGCTGTCCTTCCCCTGCTGTCCTCTCCCGCAGGCCAGAAAAACATTTGTGCAGTCACACAGTTATTTGCTGGGTTATTTTTCAGCCAGATAAACTCTCCCATTTGTTTCACCCCCTAGTCACAGATGCTTGTACCAGCACATCGCAGTGGGCGCAGTGAAGGGAGGAATGAGCAAACGAAGTGAGAAAGCTGAAGCGGGATGTTGTCAAATATAAAATCCCAGGCCAAAACAACATATCACACCAACATCATGAAAGTCTTGAAAGCCAGACATGTTTAAGATATGTTCATTGGGGAAAGGGAAGCATGAAGAGAACAGGGACTGTGTTTAGTATCAGCCAGTGCAGTTCAGTGCCCAGCAGCATCAGCGGGCACTTTTGTACACACCACTACATACCTGCACAGCTTTGCAGATCCGCTCTCAAATCACAACTAGGAGAACCCTCACATGAACTCCAGGTCCCAACAAGTTGAGCAGCCAAACTTCCTGCACACTTCAGACAGTTTAGGGCATCCCACAAACAACACTCCAATTCAGGCAGCTTCCACCAGCGTATTGACTCAGAGGACTTTGACAAAGGGACATACCCCAACTGTCACATGCCCATGACATGAGCACCAGCTTCAGCACAGCTAGGCTGCAACAAAGGAAGAGGATGGCACCACAGCAGGCAACCTCTGAACTGCTTGGGCTGATGAAGGATGACACCCTTAAAGCTCTGGCAATAAAAGACCCTCCTGGGCATTCAGCACGCTCTTTGCAAACTGTGTAATAACATCTGAGGCAAGACAATTCTAAGAGAAACATTTTCCCTGGAAGAGGGTTCCTTGGCTATGTCAATGGAAGTCACCACAGTAACTCAAACCCATGGAGATGACCGGCATGGCCATGGGCCCCCAGAACGGCCCCTTCTGTCTGAACAAGACCCTAGAACTGTACATAAAAGCTGTTCCTCTCTTCCCAAGCTCTGAACTCAACACCCAACAATGTTAATTAAACTGTCCTTCCCTTCACTCTCACAAAGTTTTTTGTGGCTTACTCAGCTATTTTAGCTTGATCCAAAAGTATTAAGGAGAGAGAACATGACCCAAAAAGAATCCATCATTATTTCAGAGTACCTTAAAAGCTGCTTGAGAATGGGTGTGGTAGCAAGCAGAAGATAAGAAGCATTTTTCAGAATTGCTAAAAATAAGAGAGGCAAAAAGTACATCACGTTATTTCAGATTATTTTAAACAAAGCACATGAGACTGCTTTACAGGCAACTCTTTTCACAACAGAAACAGAAGGCGACGCAACTGAACTGAACATTCATGCAATTGAAACAAGTCACAAAGTTACCAAGAGCTCATGATTTAAAGAGCACCAAGAAGAGGGAGAGACACCCCTATACCAATTAAATAGTAGTTCATGGACCTTCTGCAACGTGAGGCAGCCATGAAAAGACACATGCAAGCAGAGGATGTATCAGAAGAGCTGTTGCTGTCACAAAAGAAACAGCAGAAAAAGCTACTTAAAAACTAAAACATTACTGGTCCAACCATCAGCATGAAAATTTATACCAGAATTTGCAGTTTTTTAGCAGGAGCAATAGTGAGTATCTGGAATCGTCCCCCAACAGCAGTAACAGGGAAAAAATCAGTTTCAAAATGAGGTTTTATAAGATCACAGACAGGATTTGATGACCTGATTGCCTTCAACATGTAACTCTATTTGACAACCAAGAAGGTACCTCTCCAGTCCTATCTATGTTTCCAACTACGGGCTCTCAATTCTGAATCCCTGAAGACAACTCAGGAAGAAAACTTGAAAATGAGAGCGAAAAGCTGGTTTTGGTGAAGATACTGAAATTTACATACATATTTGTAAAATGATTTTTTTTTTTTCTAAAGGATGACATGCATGGCACAGATGTTCTAGCATCTGCTCCTTCTGCTCATGACAGAAATAGATTCTTCACCATCAGTCTAAAGCAGTCTTTCATAAATTACAGATGCATATTATTTTATCAATAACCAATTAATTTACCATATTTATCATAAACCATAATATGAATATGTCTCAGAGATCCAAACTTGAATCCATTTTTTCACTGGGTGGAAAAAGAGAGAAGGAAAACCATACCAGTCTACTTGTGTCTAATCGCTGATACAACAGCACAGAAGAAAACAAGACAGCAACCACTCTCAGCTTCTCTTATTGCAGACAGTACATGTAGCTTAATATACAATTTAATATGGATTTATATTCTACTAGCATGCATACAAATCTTCTGGTAGCAAGTACATACTAGCTGATGCATACTTCTGCACGCCTTGTAGTGCACCCTGCCTTAGCTCACAAGTCAAGAGTTTAGACTAATGACTTGTGTGCAGCAAAAGTGGTGGTCATGACTCAACAAATCATCATTCCCACCTCTTCAGTCCAATACGGCCTCTGGGAACAAAGTGCTTCTCAAGACTGCTGCATTTTCAGTGAGACAGTCCAAAAGCACCAATAGCCTTTGAAAACTAAGGACTCAGTAATATTTTTGTTGTTGAGAAGCACACTTTCCCAGACTAGTGTAGGTAATTTTACATCATATCCCAATTCCCTACTGGAATTCCAGTTGATTGGGGCATTCTGATACCGCCCCTAAAGCACCATTTAGAATGACTTGCTAAATCTCTGTTGCCTTTACTAACATCCAGCTGTTCAAACTATAATAGAGACTGAAGAATGATCTCTACACAGTCCTTAAATACCTTACAGAGCAGTATAAATTATCCTTAATGTTAAGTTGCAGAAAATCTCATCAGACGAAAGAAAAACAAACAAAAATCCCAACTCAATAACATTTCTACAGGACCACGTATTAGACTGTTCAGAGAACTCTGCAGAACATTTGCCCCTGAACCTGCCACAGGCCACATGGAGCTCTGCAGCCCAGCACTAAAGTTTTGACAAATCCCCTTGTTTTGTAATCTAAAAAAGTTAAAGGAGATATAAAGAATGAACCCAAAACCATGTAAGGCATCTCTTATTGCAACAGATGGCTTATTTAAGGAGGCCCTGTGCTAGCCTTGTGCCTGGAGCTCATTTGCGCTGTATTGCTTCCCAGAACTGGTACTCTGGATCCTCTAAAGATCTTTAGCATCACAGGCTCTGTGCCTGCACTCTTTAAAACTGCAGCACTAATAAAGGCAAGTTACTAGAGTTACTGGTTAAGTTTTAGTAACCCAAACAGATTTTTATTGCATTTTCTTGAAAAGCTTCTTTATCTCACCGTTCTTCATTTGCACCAGTCAAGCGCAAAGGAGATGGTCATTAGAAAATCCAAACAGTAGCAGCTCAAACAGCTTCCCTGCCTCCCTAGGCTCATTTGGGAATCTCCTACTTCCTATCAATATTTAAGGGTCATTCCTCACTCCATTTTCACATAATCCCTAAACAACCATTATCACATCTTTTCTCAGCATGAGATAAAATATAGACTGTGCTTCATAAACAGTGGAGACCTTAAGATTACATTCTTAGTGGGACACAGCATGATAAATATTTCAGGGATGTCTTTAAATACCCTGCAATATACAACACGTGGCCAGTGAAACAAATATGTTTTGACTTAGAAGGGAAGAAAAAAAAAAAAGAAAGAAAGAAATAACACCAAAACCCCCTCCCTCTACCCCCTGCTAGCCATTGAGCAGGTCAGATTGCGATTTCCTTGTTAAGGGTGTCAAAGATCCTGACCTACTTAGTGCCTGGTAGGGTACTTCCCTCCCTCCTCCCCCCCGCCTTGTAAATTTATTCATTAAAAAAACACCATAAACAAAAAAACAATCAACACCAAACACCACAAAAATAGTACTTTTTTCCTCCAGCTTAAAAATAATGTACTATTTAATGTACTATTTTAGTACATTAAACAAGTTGGTGAACACGATGCAACTTCTTGAAGTTTGCACGATGTTCACATTCAGTGCAACCACTCTTGGAGGAAGGTATTAAACAAAAATAAGGAGGACATGTGTCAGACCTTCATTAGCTATGATGGCATCTCAACCATTTCCTACGGACTACAGGGAATAAAAACCCAACCCTGTTTCAGTCAGTTTGGAGGTAGCTTCATAGGTTATCAAACAGGACTGAGTAAGCAAATACATTACTCACCATAGCAGAGATGTAACACAAACCATTCTCTCAAACTTGCAGCAGATTTCAAACTATTTTATCATGATAAAAATTAATGATGCATATCCATTCTCTTAGTATTTGCTAGTAGGAGACAGAAGGAGGAGCATCAGTTGCACAACATGGGAGCAGGAAGCAAGACAACGTGTATTAATGGAGGATCAAAAAGACAAGCAAAAAAAAAATCTCTTTCAGCAAAATAAAATTATATTCTTGCTATGCCACAAACCGCACAAAACAGAACTCCCCAGTGTAGTTACTCAGCAGCAAATGCAGACACTGGGACAAGTGACTGCAGAGGGTACTGGGAGGATGACGCACAGCTGTCTCCCCATACTGGTAAGCTGATCACGATCATATTGTTGTCAAATAATGTTAAGTCAGATAAATATGCACAAATCTGTTCTTCATTACACAGAGCTCCTCCCATGCATAAACACCAAACTGAGAGCACAGATTTGTCGGGCGTTTGCATGTGGCTTGTTATTTATGTGTGAAAATAGCTTGGAAGAAGCATTTTTGAATGTGCTTTAGTATAAACTACAGCTGCCACTCTAGAGAACTGATACAATTTATTAGCTCTGCACGTAATGCAGAGACCGGAATGAACAAAACTTTGACAACTTTTTTTTCCACTTAAAATTTCCATCCACTGCTTCAGCTGCAAATCCCACGCAGACAACCAAACCCCACCATTATGGATGATGGCTACAGCCTCGTGCTGCACAGCACCACAGCCCACTAGTCCCACCAATGAAGGAAAGAGCCACTGAAAACAAGTAAGGAAATGGAAATCTGGCCCAAGATTCAGATGATCAATTCAGACAATATTTGAGCTTCTCTGTTTTATCCCAGATCATCTGAGAAGCGTTCAACAATGCTGCAAGTTGTCTCAAACACCACACTGCTCCCTAATTATACGGGATCTGTGCGCATATTAAAAAAAATTGGCATTTATTTAGGCTCACAACAGCTGTATTAAAGCCATATGTAAAGAACATTGTTCCTGGTCTGAGAAACAGTAAATAGTGTTTTCCTTATCCATATAAATCACACAATAAATGTTTGATACTATCTAGTGCCACTAAAGCAGTCAAATTAAAACAAATAAGGAGAGTATACCCTCGAGCAGATAACTCTTGGAAGACTGAAAGCCTTTGAGCACAGAATTTTATGCTTTTTAAATGCTCCTAGCCTCACTCAAATAATACGCTTATTATACATGATAACGATGGGATTTCTTCTTCAAACACTCCCCTCACAAATAAAAATATTTATTTTACAAGTACATTTTTGATGTTGCAGACTCTCCAAGAAACCAATAGCCACTAGCAAATTCCTGGATGACCACCAGATTGGGAGGATGCAGTAGAAAGAAACTGTAGTAAAAAAAAAAAAAAAAAAAAAAAAAAAAAAAAAAAAGGATCAGTTTTTCAGAAAATAGACACCCCCTCCAATTGCTGACATTTTGGAGGTGCCAGTTTAACACCAACCACCTTTAACCTTCTTGGTCAAAGCAAACTGCATATGCTCAGAAGACAAAACTCTCTTGACCAGAACATGAATCTCTAAGGAAATCCCAGACTCTGAATTATTTGTTCTCACCATTTCATGGAATTATGTATTCCTACAGATTGTTGGGCTCAATCCTGCAAGCTTAATGCACAAACTGTCCTCGATGTCCAACAAGGATAACCTGGGCCAACAAGACTCCTTCCACCAGGGCTTAGGGACTAGTTTTCAGAACAGTCACATTAAGTTTGGCTTTTTCAGATTTGCAAGCACGAGCCCAGCACTGTGGCACACATTGGGTAGGTGGTTTACTTGTGTGCCAAGGACCGTGACTGTTCTGTAACATGCTTACACAGACAGCCTTTCCCACGTGAGAGATCGCTCCCACCCTCAAAGATAAAACGAGCATCTAAAAAAGTGAAGGTCCTTCTCTAATTCAGTTTAATCATTCTTACTCCTGAGTGCAAGAAAGACCTTTTGACACAGTCCATCCTTTCAAGTTAAGGCCCTTCAACTCATCACCAATACCTATGATTAGCAGTCTACTTCATTCAAATCCACATTTCTGCCATTTATAATGCAATTTTAGTTAAGGTCTCAAAAGCTCTCGCATCCCCAGGAACTCAAGCCCATTTCCTTAACTTTGAAACTTTTACATAAAGGGCAATCCAAGCTGCCTGATCCCCTAAAGCCATCTGCAACATTTTGGATCAAGGTATAAGATGTTCTACTGTTTACCAAGTTCACCAAGAAACATTACGATGCTACAGAAAAGCAATCACCTTACCAACTTCCACAGAGGACATAAATCTAGTTTACTAGTCAAAAATAAATAAATAAAAAGGGATTCAAAGATAAGGAAGAGATGGGTCATTTGCAGGTACTGGTGACTGCACCCTGGCTATTGCAGCTGTCATGCGCTCAATTAAAGCCTGAAAAGAATCCAGTTACCGGCACAGGCTGCTGTTCATGACTGATGGTGCCATTGCACAATAGAAGCATTTGAAAAGCAACTACAGCCTTTTGCATTTACAGCCTATCAGCCTACCCAGGGCAGAAAACATTCTGCTGGGTGTTTTCCTTGGAAAACCCTGTAAAACAAGTTTGGTGACACTCACTGCAGCATGACCTGAAACCAATGTACAAAGTTAACCAGTTTAACAAAATTCCCAAGTTAAAAAAAAAAACCACATGCTATGGTTGGTCATGAAAATATATATATATTTTTTTAAAAAATAATCACAAAGGTCAGGCCACATTCCCAAGATGACTGAACCCAACACAGCAAGACACACCTGTGTCTGTACTGGTGAAGCACAGCCATTACCCCCTGTCCTATCATTACCATCTTCCCTCAGCAATCTACTTAACTGGAGCAGGGGGACAACAGCCTCAAAACTGGAACCACCACACTACTGTATTTAGCTTGCCAACAGAGGCTGCAGAGTTATTAGAAATAAATCATCGTATAAATGAATTCAGTGGTCCTAGGGAGGTACCCCAGATTCGCCCTTCTTTCCCTTCCTTTTAGAGGGCCTTCACATGTCACCCTATGCTTTGTGCCATATCACCCTCACCACCACAACACGCTGAGTCTTCACAATCATTTTGTATTAAAAAATAGAATACATGACTCAGATGGTTTAAAGAAGTATATGCTTACTCAAAAAAAAACACTCCACCCCAAAATATCACTTCTAATGGCCATTTATATTATAGTTTCCAGAACTGCCAAGTACTTGGCTGCAAAACTTTCAAGCAATAGAAGTGCAGCACCTGGGAAATACTGAGTTTTCTTTAAGAACTGCAGAAATCAGCATCGTTAAACACTCCAAGGGAACTTCCTTGCCCTTAGGTAAATTTAATGCAACCAAATACCAAGATGATAAATTTTCACCTTTTATCTGAAAGTGCTCCCATGGAAGAAAGACTTTCTCCATCACAAAAGGGTATTTTCTGCTGGTCATTTTCTCTTATCTGGTTCCTGAAGACCCTGACAATACCAATTCCCACACTCTCACTTCTCAGGGCAGCTGCCCTCAAGCACCCAGATACAATCACACTTCACTGATACCCAGACTGTATACGTGGAATTAAATCTCAGTCAAATTCTCATAGGCTTTAAATGCCAAAGTGTTAAAACTGTGGGAACGTGTACAGTAAAGACAGCTTAAATATGATGTTGTTTCATTGCATAAAGGTGTGAATGCACTAATAAGATAATAGTATGGTTTGGTTTTGCTAACTAGACAGCAATTGTCACTCTGGGCACAAAGTCAAACAGTTCAAACTGTCACCAGCACCTGCATCGCACCCCCAACTCCACAGCACACAGTTGACAGTGAAAGACAAACCCATGTGATTTCTGCTCAGCAGCTTTTAGCAAAACCAGAATCAAGCGAAGCCAAATGGTCCATTAAATGGCCATGCCAAAAGAAGGTATTTGGTTTTGACAATATACAATTAAGTCACATTTTCCATCCTCGAGGTAGCCATTTAAGAGGCATGTTAAAACTCAGTACTTCATCATAGATAAGGTAAAAACATGTGTATAAGCTGTAAACTGTTGCTTAGCTGTTCTCAGACATAACTTGTCAAGATGTGAATATGTTCAGGTCTTTTTTACTATGAAGAAAAAAGGGGCCTAAATCCTTCAGGCAGCTGCTACTGGTAAGCTGGTTCACGGCCCTCTGGAAATAGGTCTCAAGGAAGGAGGGGAAACAAAACCTCAGTATTTGGTAGGCTTCAAGGAGGTCTTGGATTCAGCTCCAAATACTTATTTGAACAGTCCTGCAGGTTTCATCGATAAACAAAAACTCTGTTCATTACTGTGCAAGATCAGGCCCCTCAAGACAATGGCCTACAGAAAGCAAACAAACAAAAAACCACTACACAGAAAAAAAACAAAAGAAAATCAAAAGGCAGATCCAGACATTTAAGAGGATGTTTATTACACTCATTGGTTAACTCCCATATAACTGGAGTTTTTGCATTTCCTAGCAACACAGCATGGATCGAGGACTGCCCAATGTTGCCCTCCACAAGCAGCTCTAGCAGCAAGGCCACCAAATACTGGGGAAAACTCATCAGGAACTACTTTTTACTACTTCTTTGCTAGAGACAAATACTGTCAAGTCTTTGTTCAAAAACAAAGGTTACAAAGGAGTAACAGATTATTAAAGGGAAACTTGAACGCTCTTTCAGAAAAGTGAGAGCCTAAACTTGACATAAAACTCAGGACAACAAATTACAACTCTGCTCTGTTCCACTCAGCTATACCAGCAATGATCTTTCTGCCACTAAAATAAGAAGTTAGCTTTTTCCTGTTCTGCAGGAATGACTTGTCAACCATCTAATTCACATTTAGCAGAAAAACAAGGACAAGAACCACTTTGCTGAATAGCCTGGTCCAAGACATGGAGCCTTTCATTCCCTGCTCTGGATTCTAAAGTGTGCATATTTCAGCAAAGTACCAAAAACATAAGAGACACTCTTGGTTGCCCTTTCTGAAGATCATCCTGCTGTAAAGGTCACCCAGCAGAAATGCTTCCTCTGTATTTCACAGGCTACTGATGCCACCTGGGCAAAATGCATCACTCCCAGAGTATTAAGGAAAACCAGTTACAAGACAAAAGCCTTCCTTGACTTTGAGTAGTGTTTACAAATGTGATGAATACCAGTGTGTCCTAGCATGCCAGCTCAAAAATAAGTCAAGCACCTGGCCCTCAGCACAAAAGGCTGACTCACCTGTATGGCATCTATTACCTTTTGAAAAGACCCCAAGTTTAGCACTCTGGGAACACAAAGTACGTTCAGGAAGCTAGTATGACTTTTCCTTGTCCTTCTCTCCACCTGCACTCACAGCAGATCAAAGTTGTGGGATGGCTTCCTAAATCAGGGGACAAGGATGACTTGCATAGGTGCAATCACTCTCTGATACCACAAACACCCCCTGACACCAGCTCACTTACTCTACTCTGAGGAGGAAATGAAAAATATCAGAGATTAAGAGCCACAAATACAATCACTGGTGGCTTAAGCCTACACTCCATGAACCTCTAGTATCAGTGTTACTCCCCATCCCATCCTGCAGCTCCACTGAAGAAAGTGTAAAAGTGAGCAGGCACTTCAGCATGAGATGCTCTGGATCAATTAAGACAGGAGGAAACTGTTTTTCTTGTTCCCACTATATCTTCACCTCCCCTGCTCAAATTTGGTTCCTTTTTAGACTACAGATAATTCAATAATTCTTCCTTTCCTTGCACAGAACTATGAATCTGGGACTCACAACCGGTTTTCTGGCTACTAGCAATGTAAACACTGCTCAAAAAGGGGGGGGGGGGGAAGAAAGAAAAAAAAAAAAAAAGAGAGAGAGAGAAAAGAGAGAAAAAGCAACTTGGTGATGACAGTTGTGACACATCCAGTATCAAACTTGCTTCACTGTCATTCTCACCACTGTCCAAAAAGATTTTGCTTTGTATTATCTCCACTTCCATTTATGTAGAAAACCAAGCAAAATGAAAACCATCACTCTTACCAAGTACCACACTGTCCAGCAATCATCCTCTTGAGTAATATCTGTACCAGCTTTCCATTCATGCTGGCAACAATGCTAGAAGGTCACTGTAAACCAAACACACACACACACAGCCCCCCAGGCTTTGAAAAGACTATGAAAAGATCTGAATGAGATCTGAAAATTCTCCCCACTTCAGGAAGAAAGTCATACCCTTCCCAGCATAGCTCTTTTCAAGTTGCAACACTTCAGGTAATCCACAAGTGATTCTTTTATTCTCAGGAATACAAACTTTACATAACATAAAGAGACACTTCCTTGCAATTTGTTTAAGCTAAATCCAAATCCAAGCTATACTGTGTTTGAGCAAAAGAGGCTGTCAACTAAAACAAACATCTTAACTCCCACAGTATGTACTGGGGAAATTGTGTGGGATCATCTGAGATCAAAGGGGTTTTCTGCATGGCTGCCACACACCTACGTGGCCACTTTACGCTGCAGGAACGCTACCAAAACAGCCATACTGAAGCTATCAACAAAGATATGTACAAGTACCTAACAGAGCTTTGTTTAGCTGGTATCACACATGACTACTTCAGGTGCAAGCTAGAGTCCTACAGCAACTCACCCTGCTTCTAAACCTTTGCTGCCATACTTCCCTAGCCCATATTCAAGTCCTAGAGTCTGTACAACAGCACACATGCCTGGGAGCAGTACAAGGAGCTAAGCAAGCTGACAATGAGCCTAAGACCTTAAAATAGATCCTGAACTGGTTCACCATTCAGTGCCAAAAAAGCAGTAGGAGCACAACTGGACGGGCATGTGACACAGGGAACATCTGGACTTCAGTTAGCTGGCATGACCATGAAGATTCAAGTGGAAGTCCACACTTATGTGACTGGAAATTTTCTTCCATCTTTTATTATTTCTTTTTAACCACACCACTGCTCATCCTTTCTCCCTGTTGTCTTTATACATAAAAGGCACAACCAGTGAAGTCTGATGTTTTCATATACAAAGTATAACAATATTTTACACCAACAAGGCTGGTCACAAAGCTTGTTATGTCCTAGAAGCAGAGTGCAGGAAAAGTCATAACATTTTGAGTGCAACCAATACTACTAAAAGGGCTCAATCACAGATGTTTGGCAAAGTGCAATCCTCCCGTTCATAATTTAGCTTAAAAAGGCACAGACAAAACCTGTACATGAAGGTGCAGTGCTGCCAAAGTGTCTCAGAAAATGCACAGAGGACCCTCAGAAAAGACACGTGGAGAAGCAGTTGGTTTTTTTTTCTGGTGGCAAAACAAGCCTTGCTGCTGCATATCAGCATCTGGAGTATTGTGTCAAGTTCTAGGCTCCCCAGTTCAAGAGAGACAAAGAACTACTGAATAGAACAGTGGAGGCTACAGATGATGAGGGGACCAGAGCACTCTGTGATGAGGAAAGCCTGAGAGACTTGGGGCTATTTAGCCTGGAGAAGAGCAGACTGAAACGATCCGATCAATGCTGATCAATATCTAAGGGGGGGGTCAAGAGGATGGGGTCAGACACTTTTTCAGCAGTGCCCAGTGACAGCACAAGGGGCAACTGGTACAAGCTAGAACACAGGAAGTTCCATCTGAACATGAGGAAAAATTTCTTTCCTGTGAAGGTGACAGAGCCCTGGAACAGGCTCTCCAAAGAGGCTGGGGAGTCTCATTCTCTGAAGGGATTCCAAACCCACCTGGATGCAATCCTGGACAACCTGCTCTAGGTGAACTTTCTTTAGCAGGACTAGATGATCTCTGGAGGTCCCTTCCAACCCCCACTATTCTGTGGTCCCCCCTGCACTGGCATTGCAGCTTGCTGCCCCTCAGATGTGCTAATATAACTGTGTGCAAGGCTGAACAATAAAGCGCAACAGAGAAGTGAAATGAACAAAGGGGGGGGACAGCACACCAAAACAACAAAAAAAATGCCCCTAATAATGCCATTCCTTTTGAAAATCTGGTTTTATATCCAGTTTCCTTTCCTCTCGGACCAAAACTTCAGTTTTAACCTATCTCAGAAGCACTGAGATGATCCAGTGGATTACCTGCCCAAGCACTATTTTGCACAAATCACCAGGCATCTATGAACTCAACATAACGAAATAAAACCTCTAAAAGACTCCACAGCTATAGTGCAGAGCAAAGCTGAAATACAATTACCTTAACTAATGGAAACACCCTTTTCTGAAGTATCCAACAGCTATTCATGAGATTTGCACAGTCCAAGGTTAACATTTTTCATTACGAGACTCTTAAAAGGCTATTTTTGTTTGCTGTGGAAGCAGGTTGTGTCTTTGAAGATGAAGGGTGGATGGGAAAGAAGTTCTAACATTCCACTTTATAGCACACTTCAAAGTTTAGAGATGTCTGTAAAATCAAGATGATTTTTCTCATCAGTAAGATAGAGGTAGCAATGCTTTTATATCACAGGAAACATAAAAAGTTTTATATCCAGAGACACCGAGCACTATAGAAAAGGAAGAAATCAATGATCCTCTTATTCATTACATATGCTTGATAACATCCAGAAAATAACCTATTAAAATGTTCCCTGAATACAATACAAAACAGGTCCTGCAAGATGAAAAATAGCAATCTATGTCAATAATAATACACTACCATATAGACAGAAAAAAACCCCAACTAAAACTGAGCAAGGAATCCTTCTTTTCATCATTTTCTAATTTCTGGGTGCTAAACTCCAAAACAAAGCTTGGAATGTAGCATTTATGTGCAATTTATACATACCTCAAGAGACTCTGGGTGGAAATACTCAAATTATATTTACAGAATATGAAAAAAAATGAAGAAATTACAAAAGGAAAATAAACAGTATTAAAGCAGTTCCTCTGTGCGCGCGCACACAAAAAAAAATGCTCTCTCACCACGAAATGAAGGTGTATTGGTATCTTTATTACAAACCCTAGTCAGAAGCAGTCAGTGCTTAAGTGTGGTAAGTAAAAGATCTGATGTCACTCAGAAGATGATGAGGGACAGCCATTTAAGACCTTTGAACTGGTAACATTTAAAAGAAAAACAACCCAAACCCTACAAACACACCTCTCCCTCATCTCAACCACCTTCAGCTTCTATTGTAAATAGTCCAAGCCAAATGTGAAAAGTGGCTGCATTAGAACAAACTCCAAACCTACTGCTATCAACTTATCTTAAATAAACTGCTTGTGTTAAGTAAACCATTTGACAGAAAAATGACTGTCAGAAAAAAAATGATGGGTTTTTTTTGGAAGTGAAAATAAATAGTATGGGTTTGATCCTAAAAATAATAATTGAATGAGGATTCTCACTGTTTCTATGGGTTATTTGCATGAGTGAGGCTATGCTGACATTTAAACACCTGATGAACCAAACTAGTTTTTTGGAACAACAGTCTTGTTAACACCATTCTTTCATCTGTTCCACTGTTGTGCAGCTCTGCATCGCAAACAGCTAGGAAACAAGAGTTTTACTTAGAAATTTTTATTTTTTTTTTTTTAAATTAGCCACCAAATTCATTAAATACAGAAATCAGTACACAGTGGAAGTGCCTATCACTGATACACATTTGATGCTGCCCAGCATGAAATGCCTAGAACAGACTGGTACAGCAAATAAATTCACTTTGCATCTTCGCAAGATGTCAGATTTACTCGCCCACACCAGATCTTTTCTAGTAAGGAAAGTCTCTGAAAGTCTTAAAATCAGGAAGGGAAGTATTCAGAAGGTAAAAAGGTGGTTGGATATGCACTAGGGGGAACCACCAAGACCAGGGCTTACAACCCAGCCTGCTGCAGGGACTGTGGGCTGCTCCGCCTTCGCTCCAGCTTCCCCTGGGCAAGGGCTCAAATCACAGCATGGCAGAGCTGACTGCAGAGACAAAAGGCAGATCCCTCCTGCCCCATCCTAGCTGACTGCCTGTGACAGCTCTCAGAGACCCCCCACAAGCCTGTGCCGGCGGCACTGGAGGGCTGCACACTGGCAGCTCCAAGGACACTGGCTCCAGAGCTGCACATCCCAAGAGATGCCAGCCCAACAACTCCTCTTGGTCTGCTCTGAGAGGAGACCATGAAGGTCAAGTGTTAGATCTCGCTAAAGATGGAATAAAACTCTGAGTCTGCTACATACACCTGAAACAGTAAGAATATCCATATAAAATGCTCAGCATATAGTCTTCTATTTGTGAGGCTGCTAAAAAGTGCAGAAAAAGTTGGATTAAAAACAAAAATGGGTGGGAGAACATCTAGATTAGCCCTGCTAGTGTAATGCTCCAAGTAAATTAATGCAAGAAAATAGGAATGGTCAGAAGCAATCAGGGTACCAACATGTGCCACACAAGTGTAGCTTTCTCTTGGTACTTACTAAGACTTCTTTTGTAAAAAATTTGTAATAGATGAAACAGAAAATTGCACACTGCCAAGAAAGAGGGTGGAGTGAATACCATTCTCTACACTGCCTTTTGTATTATTACAAAGCAATACTATCTGTAGTGGAGTGTGTTCCTGCTTATTAAATTTCATGTTTCTATATTCAGTGGCATCATGTTATATATGGTCTTTTTCTGCAATTAACCTCCAAAACGCAAATTAAATATTGATGCATAAATGTCAATTATGATTATGAGAAACAATAAAAGGACCATAAATTAAATAATGCAGATAGAACAATAAAGTATTTTCACATGATTAAAAACATTTCAGCATTAATGTTTTCTTATTCTAATTGAAAACGTAATTAGGTATACTCCTAGGTGGTGTTATTGCATAAAATTTGGTAAACAATACCATCTCTTTAGCATTACGATTTGCTCCCAGTAAGAAACAGCAAAACAAGCCTTGCTGCTTCTTCCAGACAGTCTAACAGTGCAACATTATTTGATGCTACACAGAAATCGTCAGTGTGAAACTGTCCAGAGTGCAGTAGGATATTTTCACAGTTATTCCTAAACTATTTCCATCTTCTGTAATTAATTATACACAATTCTATATTTTGTTTGGTATTACCAGCTCTCCCACACATGCAACATATTTTCCCACTATTGTACTTTTTAACTAAGGAACTAACCTTAGGCTTGCTAAGAACTGGAAAAATAAATAAAAATAATGAAAATAAAATGAAATAAAACACCCAAACCACGAAACAGAAATACTCAAATATGACACTCTTGACAACAACCTCTTTGCTTTAAGGTCATTGTTTCTGTTTCCTGAAGCTAATTTTTATGAAAAATAAAACTAAAAATAAAGGTCTAGGAGAAATTTTCTTTTTTTTTTTTTATTTTACAAATTACTAGAAGCAGTCAAAAGCTGATTTAAATAGCAGCTGCTTGAGGCTCAGATGTACAACTCTTCCCCTGCTTCACCACACTGGTCATCGATGACTACTTTACAAATTGGAAATGACACAGGACATGCTGTTCACAAAGACAGCAGATTTATGGTTATATTCAGTTGTTCCTGTTACCTGAAATTAGAATTAGAAGCTCATTAAATATGAATATGCTTCAGAGAATGTGGAGGCACAGCATTATATTGATGAAAGCTTCATTAAATTTTCAATGGTATCGCTGCTTCTATATTTGTGAAGGAAGGACACAGCACAGAATGAAGTAAGGTGGAGCAATTCTCCTTCAGGCAACTTTGCATCTTTCTCCTACCCCTAAAAAAAATACGGATTTTAAAATAAAACATTGAACAAATTAAGTGTAGGAGAAAGTGATTATGGTCCATTATATTCAATGATTGATGACACTGAAATTAGCATGTGTCTTGTCTACATTTGCCAATTTACAACTGATGTTCAAGAAGAGGGCAGTTGGTAGAAAGCTACACATCAGGTTCAAATGAATAAGCCCATAGACTCTTTATGGGTTCTGAACTCATTTAATGGCACAATCATCTTTTCACTTAAAAAGACCTAAGAAGACTACTGGAAGTGAATTCTTAGCTAGCAAACAATAAGACATAACTTCTTGTGCAAGTAGAAATGTAAAACTATCCAAGTCATGCAGTAATACAGCCTCATTTTTACTGCAGAGACCAAGACCAAGGAAAAGACCTGTGACAGAAAACAGACAAGACACCAGTCCACTACTGAACTTGATTTCTAGTATTATCATTGCCAAGTCAGACAATTAAAATCTCCATATGTAAAACACCCATAACCAAGCTACATAAAAATGCAGAATCAAAAATACAGAAGTGAAAACTCAAGTGGTCTGATCCCTCTTGTGGTCACGCACAACATCATAAATTTACAGTATCTCCACATTATGTTAGCCCAGTTTCCTTTGAAAAAAAAAAAAAAAACCAAACACCTTATGCAATCAGGCTGTTGCCCAGCTCCTCCCCATCCACTCACCTCAGTTTCCATTACCTTATGTCAACTAAGTCAGGCAGCAGGGCAGAGGCCTCAATGTCATGTTACTCCTTTAAAAGCCAGCACAATCTATGGCCTGGACATTACACATTTTCTTTATAGTTAATGCACATGGCCTGCCAGGAATCAAGATGTAGGTTTGTTCTTTCCAACTTGTTAGGGCTGCCACCCCTTTAAGCCCTCTGGATAGGCAACATTCAACTAACACCCATTCAGACAATGCCGGCTTATCCTCAGACCTTGTTTATTTTGCCCTGTTCAAATCCTGCTTCGACACGTTTACTTTTTTTTTTTTTCCCTCCCCCCTCCAGTTTTCTTTGGCATGCATAGTCAGCATTAAATAACTGACCTTCTCAAAACTACTGTGAGGCAGTATTATCCCCAGATAAGGAAATTAAGCCGCTACAATTAACACTTGAAGCACGCATACATTTCCCATTCCTGATTTGCATTAGCGCTATACAGGATTTCCTCTGCTCAAAAGCAGAGCTCCTGGGGAGGGCGGGAGCAGTTGCACACAGACAGCTTGCACTCCTGCAAGGAAGCACAACGGGCACTGCCGAAGCCCCTGTGAAACGCTGGGCTCCAGGAACTTGGCCAACTCCACCCGAGGGCTCTGTAACGCAAACACACCGGGTTCTGCTCCAGCTCAATGAGGGAAGGTGAAATACCATAGTGCCAATGCTTTCTGCATCCTCCTCCTTCCTCTGACTGTGACTTTTGGATCCAGCCAGAGACTCCTTGCTCAGCTAATTTCCATTTAGACACCTACACCCCTTCACCGCACGTGCAAGCGCACGTGTGCACACACAGGCGCAGACGGTGACTGCCCTTACCTCTGATCTTCCCATAGCCACCAGCTCCCCAGGTATTCATCCTCCTTGAACCTCACATCTTCCTCTACAGCTCTTTAGCTCCAGTTTTAACTCAGTCTTTGTGGGTAGTCCCAGATGCAGCCCTAGCCCATTTTCTCAAGTCCTTAGGTAGTCACACCCCTTGCTCCAAGCAGGGCCTCCTCATGATCTTTGCTGCTTCATTTACTGCCGCACAGTAAGACTGAGAGTCAACCTCCCCTGTTGACTCCACTACAGCATTTCAGAGTTTCCTTAGAGCCGCAAGATGTTTCCTAGCCAAACACTTCTCACAAAAGAGAGGGCTCCTTTCCAAAATCTGTCATCTGGTAGCAAAGGTTCCTGCACAGACCCCACTGTAATTTGAGTTCCCTAACCTCATCCCAAGGAAAAAAATCTCCCAGGGGCTGTTCCACCCATACATCATTGAGGTACTGCCCACATGAAGACAGTCCATTCTGGCCACGTCTGCTGTTCCATCCTGTACTACCTTTCCCCCAAACCTGGCAGACAGAATAGAAATCAAGGATTTGTTTAGCAAAATTTTAGGCCAGGCTTTCTTGCAAGACTGGAAACAAAAAAGGTTCAAATAAGTAATTCTTGACCAAGCTCAGGCAAGCATCTCTTCAACTCCTAAATTCCTCAACACCTGCTCAGCTGATGATGTTCCCAGCTACATCACATCATCCTGGCATTGCCCTCAGGCCTGTAAGCCCTGTCCCTTTACTGAATACAGCTATATCCCAAAAGTAATAATAACTTTTCCTTTTTTTTTTTTTCCTGGAACAAGGGGATCTTAGGGATTTAAAGACAGCCTCCTATCTCCAGGTCACAATGCATCAGTCACAGGCTTATCAAATTACACAACTGTCACCAGCAGTCCTTCCTGATGCTGTCCAGGGTGTGAAAGGCCTATTTTTTCGGTCCTTTTAAGCCTGCCAGATAACTATTCCAGAAGAATCTGAACCCTTCTATTTACACAAGGCTATTCATATACTCATACTGAAGATTACCTAGTCATTTGTCACACCTATTGTTCAAGTCCTAATCCACGTGAAGATATACTCCCCCCCCCCTTTTTTTTTCTATAAAAAACACATGACACATTGTAAGGATGACAAAGACATTAAAGGTTTTTCTGCCTGTACTTGTCTGGGATCAGAGGTCTTCCTTCTTCACCCCCATCTCTGCCAGCAGTGCTTGTAATACATCTAACCCCAGTGCCAAACTTTCCTGTCCAATTAGACCCAACACTTCCCATTCTGGCTCATCAGTCTGAAGGTGTCAACATCAGCCCAACCACTCCCTTGCCTTTTGCTGTCTAGGAATATCCGTCCTCCTCTGCCACCTTGGCAGAGAGACTGACAGCCTGGCTGCATTGCTTGGCATTAATAAAAACTGGGGAGCAAAACATTCTTGAGGCTTGGTAACTTTTACCTCAACTCAACTTCTAAAAAAAACCAAAAAAAAACCAAAAAACAACACAACAAAAAAACCCACAAACAAACCCAACACCAAAATCCCCATTCCTCACTCTGTCCCATCCAACTATTTCCTAACTCTCAGCAGAACAACTTCTCTTCCTCTGTAATATTAAAGTAGTTATCGTGCTCACATTAAGCCCAGATCTCTACAAACACTTATCCATCCAATTTAACCTTAATGCCAATCACTGACTGTAGGAACAGCAAAAATCATCCACGTTTCCCAAATGAGAGCCAAAATACTCATCCAACCAGATGAATTGTTCATTGCTCCTTCAAAGCAGAGGCATCTTGTTTTCACTCCCCCAAACTTACCTACATTCCATGCAAAAACACTTGCAGGAAATTTCCTAAGGCATTCTCTACCTCCATGTGTTATATTCAAAGGAAGAACAACTTAGAATATGACTTTCAGAGCATCAAAAATTGTTCTTAGCTATGACAATTAAAGTCTAATTTTGTCATATATAGCAGCAGTTCTGGCTACATCCTTCTCTCAGATCTGGCCTCATCAAATATAATTCTTGCAAACACTTTTTTTTTTTTTTTTTAAAGAAAAACCAAGTAGATGTTACCACAAAATTCAGTTAACTCTTAAGACTACTACTTATGACTTACTTCAGCCAGAGTGGCCTTGCTGTGAAGTAACATCCACTGCTTCCTTCGCATCATTAAACCAGAGAGGGAACTGCCGGCAATGTGAAACTTAAGTGTCCACAATGCAAGCTCAGCACCCTGCTTGACCCATATCCTCTCACTATTAGGGAAGATTCACAGAAGATTGTTCTTTTTAATTTCCTAACCAGATCTGAACATTAGAGTACTCAATTTAACTTCCAAAACATTGACCTAACTTCTTCAGACTTCACCTTCAGTTGTGCTGGGGACAAAAAACAGGCAACCAGTGTCCCAAACAAGGGGCATACACATAAATGCATCTTCTGAATACTCCACATGGTCAGTTTCAGAACTGCTCTGCTGTGAATTCACAATTACTGAGACATGCTTTTTAAAATTAATGAAGAATATATTTGCTTAATTTCATAAATATTAAGCCTATCCATATCGCTTATTAACATTTGGCAGCTAACACAACCACACAGAAGCAAGTCAAATTTCCTCCTTCCTCACAAACCCACAGCATTATTGGCTTGAATTATAATGCAGTAGATGGAATTAAAAGAAAAAAAAAAAAACCCTAATGTCAAATTGTTTAAAAAGTTATTGTGTTTGCCTTCTTTTTGAGAAACACTTATTTTAACCACCAAGATTTACCACACCTACACTGGACCATTAACATGCTGAAAATTTACCATATTCAACCTCACCATGCCAAGGTGGGCAACCAAACCCATTAGCCATTGTCAGGATCCAGGCTGCAGATTTTAGTCAGAATGAATTATCAGAAACAAGGGGGAAAAAAAAAATTACATTTCAATTCACTGATTGGAGATTCAGGATATAAACAAGAGCTTTCCTTTTGCCAAGGTTACACCTTAGAGCAGAACCACAACTTAAATTTCCAAAAAGTACTTAAGAGGAATGAAAAGTAGAGCTCAGTAAGCTTTGCTAAGCAGAGAATAACTAATCAGACATGCCAACAGAGAAAAGATTTTATTAGTACGTTCATTTTAAAATTAAAGAATAATATAATTGAAGCATTAACACCATCAAAAGTATTAAGCTGGTGACTCAAAGAAAATATTCATTGTCAAACTACATGGCAGAAAGAAATAATCGCTTGGGTATTTCAACAGTGATTTAACCACCTCTCATGACTCTAACTCAGAGAGACTTTGACAGAGCAATGGGATGGAATAGAGTCCAAAGAGCATGTAATCCCAATTAATAAAAAAATAGGAATAACTTCAAAAAGGCAAAGAAAAATGACCTAGATTTTTATTCTCTAAGAAATCAGAGAAATATGGTTACAGGATTCATGAAGAGGCAGTGGGCACAAGGAAAAAAGCCACCAGACTCTGGTACTTGCTGGACTCTTGCAGGAGCTCATCTGGTTCACTAACCTGGCAGAAAATGAGAAGCTTTCTTTGAGGGAATATATCGCACTTTAAAAAAAAAAAAGTAATTTTGCTTCTTCCTTTGAGGATGTAGAAAAGCTACGATTGTGCAGCTATTTCAAACAAGCACCAGTTAACCTAACTTCCCATGGTAGATCTGACAGACATGAGTAAAGACCTCCCTGATGCGTGTCCCAGCTCACCCTGAAGAAACAAAGAGAATTGTTTCAGAAGTAAATTGTTGGGAATGAAATACCCTACGTAGTTTCCATTACTTACCTCCCCAAAGCAAAGTAGGGCATTTTCAGGACCACACAAAGTTCTTGCTCTGGCTAAGACTTTTAGCTATATGTAGTCCACCAAGACTACTTAATGCTTTTGATACAAATAAGGATCTACTCATTTGAGATACATGACATGACAAGAGCAGCAAGAAAGTAAACCTAAGAGACAAAACAGAGCACTTGCTCTCCCCAGATAAGCCGGCTTTTTCAGCATGCAGTTTCACAAAACGGTGCAAGCTAAATTAACACTGTGTCATTGGAAGGTCCTTCCTTAAACCCTATTTCCACCTTACTTGTGAACAAGTTCCTACAGATTCCCTTGCACCACCCTCTGATGCCCATCTAACGATTCACAAACCACTTAACTCACTAGTCCTGTACAAACACCACCACATTAACTCAGCAAAATGCTTCTCATTTTCTGCCACGTTAGCAAACCAGATGAGCTCCTACAAGGGTCCAGCAAGTACCAGAGTGGTGCCTCTTTTCCTTGTGCCTGCTGCCAGTTCACAAGTCCTGTAACCACATTTCTATGATTCAACCAGCACTACTCAAGCTGTTTGCACTCACGAGCCTACACCCCACTTCTGTATTAATAGAAATCTGGTGGCCTGAAAATCACATACATCACAGCTAAGCTTTATGGTACAAATGACAGCCCTGAATATGGTATTATTGTCCTTGTATATCTTGCATTTAAGATACCTTATTTGGGAAAAAAGCTTGCCAGATACAATTCAAATAGGTATTTAAGCACTTAATTCCCACATGCTCAAGTTAAAAGTTACAGGTCCAACAGATCCTCATTGCCTACTTCTAGTTAGACTTCCTCATTCAAACTCACTTGGCTGAAATACAATCTTGAGCTATTTTCCACAATCTCCAGGGCTTCCCCCCCCCCCCATCTTAGAAGAAAGGCATTTTCTTGAACCACACTGCAGAGAAAAATGCAGCAGGAAGCCAAGCGATCCTTTCACTTGGAAGGAGTTTAAACGAGAAGATTCCAAACTTTTTTCCAGCAACTCCAGCCCCACATGCTGACGAGACCCCACTCCCTCAAATTCACCAGGGATGTTCCTACTTCCAACTCCTGGGGAATTTGACAGCCACTAAACTCCAAATGCTCCTAACATTAAAATAAATATGCAAATAATGAAACCTCTGTTTCTTCATTTTAGCAGCTGTTAGCACCACAATTAGAGTTCTCAGAGGATGCACTTACCCCCTAATGAATCCCTGGAACAGCCATAGCAGGGTGCAGGGTAGATTACAGAATCCCCACAACACAACTCAGTGAATTGATGTCTCCCCTGAGCAACACAAAGCTGGGCCTAGAGATAGTCAGTGGTTTTATGCTGCCTTCATTTTGAAGCCTTATTAACCAATTAAACATATCTCCCTCTGGGAAGAGACATTTTAATAAGGAGCCTACACACCTTTCCGAAGTCTCTTGCAGACCAGAAAAAGACAACAGAAGAGCTTATAATAGAGCACGATCATTAACTAGCATGTAAGATTGCAGCAGTACCCAAAAACTGGCAACCACTGAAATCAAGGCTACCAGTTTTCTGTGAAGGCTGCTCCAGTACATGTGCCCCTGTCTCCCAGAGGTGTCAAGCATTGGAAAGACACTTTGCAGAGACAGCACAATGCCTGGTATGATGCTGGGGAGAAGAGGGAGTTTCTTTCCTTTCCATAGTCTGCTGACATCCATGTTTTCTCTCTTAACAAGTCAGGATGGGTCACATACAACTGGAGCTGCAGAACTGACTCCTAAGAAAGAGCTTAACATACCAGTTTCCCTCCCTCTCCCTATAGTAGGCAGCCCCAGTTAACTACCTTTCTTACCTAAGACTTTGTGTCTGATTGTTGGAGTCCATATGGTTCAAGTTTACAGCCAACAGTAAATTTATTTACCCAGTCCTGTTCACAGTAACAACCTTAACATTCTCTTAATGCAATTTTCAGTGGATGTGTTTCCTTTCCTCTTTATGTAAGTAAATCAGTGGGATATCCTTAACCTGCCTCCTAAAACTCAACACAGGCCATGAAATCCAAGCAGGCAGAGTAAAAGATAATTCATAGTCTCAAATGAAGCCAGGTGGATTACAGTTCCATTGGCAAGCACACAGACAGCATCTGTACACTCAGAAAAGCCATTAGGAATCGTCTGAAAAATCACAAATTGTCATGCATGCACAATGGCTTTTGAATGTAATTCTTGAGTCACCTTGTTTTTAAAAGAAGCCAAAGCCATCAGTGCACCTTAGAAACTAATGCATTGAGAACTTTAATCAAGCATTGTTCCGTAATTAGACACATTTTTCCCTGCACAAAAGAATCATTAAAGCCAAGTATCTGATGCCTTGAAACTCTGCTATACTTAAGAAAATAAACTTTAAAAGGCATTCATTATTCTTGAACTGAGCATTTCCATACTAAGTCCCATCCTAGAACAACTTTTAACTGCTAATTTATCATCCTCCCTCCCAGTGACAGGGAAGATTTATAGTGGAAAAAGCTTATTTAACATTATTCTAATACTGAAAACACATGGTATTACACTTTTGGCGATATTGGTCAAGAAGCAATAACCAAGGAAAACAAAATGCTAAGCAATAAATCCCCCCAGAAACCATTCCCATGACTTTAAGACTTGGAATGGTTCCACTGGAATAAACTGCAGTGGACACCCAACTTTAAAGATGTTTACAGCCAAGACCCAATGTCCAATTTCATCCTCTTGCATTCAGCTGCTTATCTCTTATCTCCACCACAGCACCGCTGTGCTTATCAGTCTGCTGACCCATGGTCTGCCACAAACAGGAACACATTCCAGAACCCCCTTGACCACAGGGGAATTGAACATGGCAAACATGCAGCATTAGAAGAAAGCCACTGTGAGCTGTTCTAATGCAGGATCAAGCACACTGGCGTGGGGAGATGTGCAAAGGGAAGAGACACACTACCTGCATGTGCCAGTGCCAAGAACCAGAATGAATTCATTGGCAGGATCAAGGTCATAGTAAAAGGGAGAGGAGAGAGCAACATCAGTACTATTAACACATCGTAGTCACCCCAGATGAGAGAGATTTAAATTAAAGAAGTGGGGAAGAGGAGAACAACAAACAGGCAAACCTCCAAAGCACAGGACTTCATAGCAAGAGAAACCTTCACGGCAAGCTTTTGTCAAAAAAAAATAAAGAAGGACCAATCAGGACACACAGTGCCCAAAAGTTTCTTAGATATTTTGAGATTGACTTTGTTTAAAGAAGAGTTGAAAAGAGGGGGAAAAAAAGAAGGAAAAAAACCACACACACACCAAAAAAAAGAAAAAAACCCCACACAATGCAAGGAAGGCTCTTGTAGTTTCATTCTAATCAAAGGAAAGGAACTGGCTAAGAACGTGAGAGTGGAAACAAATGATCTGACAGAAGACATAAGAAGGCAACTCTCACAATTATTCAGAAGGTCAAAACAGAGAAGCCACAAAATAATGAACTAATGGTAAAACCACAAGCTATCTGAAACCCGGGAGAAAGGTTTGAAGCTTACTGACACATCATCTCAGTTAAGTATAGGCTCTTTAATGATTTGAAATTCAAGAGATTTTGCACAAGTACAAATCAAATCACTGAAGGTCACTTTATTAAGCAAACCTCACAGTTAATGAAATAAGAAAAATCAAAGCATTAGGAAACTTCTGGGAGGCAACACTGAAGGTGACATGAAAATACTCCTTCTGAATGTCTGCAGTGAAAGAAGAGGAGTTAAAGTAGGAGCACATTAATCCACTGTTCAATGGGAAGGAAAATATTTAACAGATGACGCCAAAGCACTTGAAGCATTTTCTGCATTGATCTTCATACATTAGCCAGTTAATCTGTTTTAGTGAATCTCATATCACAGCAAAAGGAGCAAGAACACGAGCTAGAACCAGGAAACACATAAGAGCCATTCCTCCAAACCTCCTGAGCCAACAACGTCAGGACTCTGAATTTCCCATCCGTATTTATCAGCAAACTTCAAACAGAAAGCACGATAAAGGCAATGTGCTTCTGTAGACAGCTTAATAAACTTCCATAAACCTATGGACTATATTCAGGGGTTACAGCATTAAAAGAGTACTTCAAAGTTTTCAAATCTGATAGACATTTACTTTTTGAAAACTGGCAAAGGTAGTTATCAAAGATCATCTCTGCTCTCCACATTAAGTTCCAGCAGCCTGAAAAAGAACAAAAGCACCTGCCTCTGAAGAGCAGGAAACTGAATACGCAGCAAAACACAGACCAGTCGGGATTACGCAGTCCCTGAGAAGATGCCAAAAGAGTCACACTACCTGTCTCCTACATATTTCAGATAAGGAAGCAGGTAAGATTTTGTTAAGAACAAATAACGTTAAACAAATACCATTTTCTCCAATTCCTTTGCTAAAGTAGGTAGCAAAATGACAGTGACACAATGTAAGTAGCAAAACAGCAACCAGATGCAATATAGTTTTAACTGGATTTTTCACACTCTTAAGTTGACAGTCATATAATCTAAACAAATATGGTACATACTAATGTACTGAGAGACAATTAGAAACCCATACCCAGAGAAAAGTTATCATTATTTCAGTCAGAGAGAAATAGGTAGCAAGCCCATTCACATGGCTCTAATCTTTTAGCATTCTCCAGTGCTACAAAAATTATCTTGGGTGCAAAGGGGAAGGGTATTTAGCCAGGAACTTACTGTGAGCAGCACCATATTTTGCTCTGCCTCAGTTTGATTTCTTATGGTCACAAGCACCAGCTTCAAAAATCTCCCAGATAATATCTTGTCCACAAATTGCACATTTGAAAATATCAGGATAGAAAGGTGATTTTCTTCAGTTAATAGAGGACAATTGTGGCAGTTACAAGCACTTGGACAGAAGGACTCAGAATCCAAAGTCACTTGAATCAAGTGCAAAAGTCACCTGAGTAGTTTGACAGAGTAGAAAGGTAAGAATTAACAGCTGCAAAGTACAACAACCTTGGGAGACAAGGTAATGTCTCTGGCTCTGCCCAGAGATATGTTGAGTGGTAAAGTGCTAAAGAATCTGGGGTTTATGCTGAACGTACTAAATATCACTGCAAAAAGTAAATAATAATAATAAAAAAGTGATGACTCATCATTCATTTATGAAATGCATGTATCATATAAAAAGCACATGAAATACAGTTGTATTTCAACTCCTGTTAAAATGCCCCTCCTGTTGTACTAAGGACTCAGAGCACCACGTCTGGTCCTGCTGTTCCAGAAAAATGCAAATCAAGTGGCAAAAGCCTCAAGAAAAGCAGGGAGAATAGCCCACAGATGGATTAAAAAAAATCACCGAAGAGAGGAGACTGAATGAATGGAATTTCTTACATGTGGAAAACACCAAAAAGAAAGCCCCCCAAACATGACACATTCCTGCAGAAGATGTGTAATAAAGAGCTCACAGGGAGGCATGTTAGAATTCTTAAATGTTTAAATTGTAGCAAATAAAATTAGATTAGAAATTAGAAGTATTTTCAATGGTAAGAACTGCAACCTATCAGAATAGATTGCCTAAGAAGGATAAATCTCCGTAAGAAACTTATATTCCATCATTTGCTTTGAGAACTAGTTAAACATTCCTTACTTGTGCCTGAAACACAGTGAATTTATTAAAGAACAAATGTCAATTACCTCCCCTTTCCCCCCCTTCATACTTCATTCACTGGTGCCTCATCTGAGCTTCAAGCTTCTAGATCAGTTATTATGAGAATTTATTAACCTTTACTAAGAAATGACTTCCAGCATGAAGGCTTTGTAACATCATATGGAAACAATAATAAAAACACAACCTTAAAGGAGTTATTGGAAGGATATTACAGAGGGAAAGTGACCCACTTGAATGACATAAAGATGGAGAGTCCTTAATTACAAGAAAAACAAGGAAATCCAGAGATCCTATTTATAAAATGACTTCAACTTTAACCTCAACACATATGCTTTAAAACAGTGGTGCCCAGCTGCACAGAAACCCTTTGCTGGGAAGGTAAGGGAGGGACTAAAAGACCTCACTGCATCCAGGTAGGGTCAGTCTGGGTGGGTCTGCACAACCTTTTCCCAGCCAGCACCCTGCAGAGATACCCGGCTGGCTCAACTCAGGCCCACAGAGATAAAACACTTGCCAAATGCAGAAGTGCAAACAGGAAGAGCTGGGAGAAGCAGAGGTGGTCCTTGTGCAGCTAGGAAGAAACAAGGAAAGCAAGACAAGGACATTAACCCCAAATACAGTGTCAGCAGCTGGACCCAGTAAAGCAGAAAACATGACTAATCTTCTCAAGTAAAGCTCAGCTACCAAAAAAAAAAAAAAAAAAAGCCCCACTGAGAAGCAAAGCAGGAGAGCAAACTGAAACATGCTGTCCTCTGCTGGAAGTGGCTCTGGAGGAGGTTGAAAGCAGACCACTAGTCTATTGGTTTTCACTGGAATGCAAGACAGAAGGATCATTTGAAAGCTGCACAGCCTTGCCTAAATATGACTGTTACCTTTGAACTCCAGCTAACACTGCACTTCTACTCAGCCAGCATCACTGTCAGCAAAGGGACACTCCTGATGACTCTCCTCCTATAGCACCACCATTGCCAAGAGCTCATCTGCTGCTCTCCCACACACCTTCCCTTGTAGTAACAGAAGTGTTTGCATGGTCATAGAGAATGGAAGCAGAGAACCAGATGAAAGCTAGTGTTGTTTTGTTTTTTTTTTTTTTTCTAAGAAAAATAATATAAATCCTATGTTGCAAACCAGCTTCTTCGTTCTGTTCACTTACAACACTATAGCAAGTCAAGCAAAGTTTTCAGGATGCATCTCTTTAATATAATTAATGGGAAGTTTAACAATATAAACAGTTCAATATATGCACTATAGGAGAGATTAAAAAAAAAAACCAAACCAAAAACAACACACAAACAACCACCAGCACGCAGAAAGAGCTGCAGGCTTGTATCACGTGTATCTAGAAAGATTTTGGACTAGAGCCTTGAACACTTCCACGCTAAGAAAGATCTCCAGATCTGAAAGGGAATGACTTCCAAATGTTGTCCATAAGACCTACTTGGAAGTCAATGAGGAAGTCACCATAGCAGCAGCTGGAACAGGAACTGTCACTGTGAGAAGGTCTCTTCCTCTCACAGAGGTGTTTATGGCTGACG
>JANIJG010002894.1:83773-115186 GCA_024611175.1 Megaceryle torquata | reverse complement strand
CTAGATCAACACCATGTGCTTAGGAAAGCATCAACAAAACATTAATGACCAGGAGAGACCAAATTTTAATTTTACACCCAAAAGAATGATACATTCAATTGATAATACTTTAAAAAAATAATAAAAATCACCCTACCTAATCACTACTGTCAGTGTACCAACAAGGTAACACCTGATTTTTCTTTGACAGCCTTATTTTACCAATCTGTACATTAACTCTATAAAAATTCTTGCTCTGAAGAAACTTGGTTGTAGAAAAACTACACTTTTCACTCGACTGTAATCACAGATCAACTAAAAACCCTAAGATGACTTACTACTTGAGCAAAGTGAATAAACAGGATTTCTGTTCAGCCAGAATTAGAGCATGATGGAAAAAGCTTTGACAGTCTCTGACATTTGGTTCCCACACTGCAGAAGTCACAAATGATGACACTTACCAAACAGATGGCGTCCGACAGCAGGATGCTCTGAAATAGCCATCTTGGCTAAAATAATTTCTTTTAAATACCACTGACAGTTTCAAAGTGATGAAATAAGAAACCTTCACTTGTCAAGCAGATTTCTTAAGTAACAAGAGAAGCAGAAGTGGCAAAATCCTTTGTCTTCTGGAGTACAAGTACATCCACAATAGCCAAGACCTATTCAAGTCTACATGTGATGCAGACACAACTATCACAACTATGGTGCTCACTTCAAATAAACCAAGAGGACAAGAACAATATTGTTGGGGTTTTTTTTTTCTGGTGAGAGGCCTACCTGTCCACAGGTCTAACATCATCAGAAATGTTCCCATTTCTATCACACTTAAAATTATCCCTCAGTACAAGGAGCTGGATGAAAGAGAGACTTGGCTTTCAGTCTACTGCCACTGCACCCTGATTAATCTTCATTTAGTGGCACACTGTTCTATACTTCCATTTCTTCTTATTTTATCTGCCTGTTCACCTGAGCTATAGCCTCGCTGGGACAGAGATTTTCCTAAACTGTACAGTTCAGTGCACAGCAGTTTAAGTGAGGCTTCTCGGCACTTCTGTAACTCAAAATGGCTTTTAAGGACTCGAACTAGCTTAAGAAATTCTTCAAACTGTACTCAGATAGTAAATTATTCAGACTGTAAATTCTTTCCCTTCAAGTTTATCCTTATATTAAAGCATTTTTCTCTGGCAAGAGCTATTTATCAGTTTTACAGGATTTCATGGAAGCCTAGTCACATCATACTAATAAAAATACCATACCCACAATATTGTCCAACATATTAAATTCCTGTCTAGTTTATGAGAACCCAGACAAGAGGGCAGGAGGATATGAGCTCATTGAAGATTGTCTGACCTAAGCACATTCTCTGCTGATGAAACAGTGCAAATTCAACATTATAACAGAGCTAAATTTTGTAGATTATAAAAGATGTTTAGGAAGGATCAACTATGAAAGCGAAGTAAGAAAGTACACAGCTCCTGGGCCATAATTTTTTAATGAGGAGTCAAAATTACATTAAAAAAAAAAAGGAATAAATTAAATGACCCTTCGTTCAGACCATGTCCACAAAACTTGCCATCCGAGATTTCTAAAGATAAACTGGCCTATTTCTATAACCTAGTTTAGACTGAGTTTGTTCTCTGTTGTTCTCGACTGTATCATAGATTTGGCATGTCTGACTTTACATCACGGTGTAAATAAAATCAGCAAGTAGTCTACAAGGATGACCTTTGTAGCTCATGCTATGTTAAGAGTTCTGACAAGATTAAGCAATAAAAATGTAAATAACCTGATCTGGTATAAGTGGCACACCTCCAGATACCCACTGCCACAAACAATTTCACAGCACCATGTGTGAAAACTTGCAATTTCCATTCCAGCAAACTGACATTTCAAACAAATCTTCTTCCATCCTGAATCCGAGCGAATAGCTGAGACTTCCCAAGATGAATTGTCCTGCCTCAAAAAGCTTTGCCTGTCGATTACTTTGTCTCAGCAAGATCAAAAAGAAATATTTAAGCTTTACTGATTTAAATTTTACAGGGCACTGTCATTTATATGACAAGATATTCTGTTGCTACTTCAAATCAAGATGATATAGTAAAAGGAAAATGCTTTGACCTTTTCCAAGCCAAATTTTTCATTATATTCTAATAGGAATTTTTTACTAAAATCAATTCATTTCTGTGAAGAATTTTTACTTCTGCAAATCATTATTTTCTACTCCAAAATGTACAGGCAGTATTCCAGTGTGCTGGACAAAAGGGTACTCCATCTACCAACACATAAGCTGACAGAGGCCACTAGTATCACCTCTAGTATGAGCTCCTGTTTAACACAAAACTAAAGCATAGCAAAGGCTACGTTATCACTTGTGTATTTTGACACAGATATTGTTCCACAAGAGTTTTAAGTTTGGCAATCTTTTTCATAAATAATTTGCCAGTTTGATTTCTTTTGCACTTGATGCCTTTATGTTGGCTTTAGGAGTAAATGGCTGTTAAGGAGGCATTTGTCCTCTTTCTGTCCCCTTAGACATCAGTCTCATGCTCTTGACATTTTCCTTGTGCTGGATCTAGTGGCTGTGAAGCTACACATGCATCAGTTCGATCAATGGAAAAAATAGGTAACTTTTATCTACCAAACCAGCTAGACAAAACAATTCACACTGTCACCACATAACTGCTGGCTCTGACACAAGGAGTGGTGGGTTAAAGGTGGGTTCAAGTGGCACTGATGTTTTCGGTACTAACTCAGCATTAGAGCAGCTCAGCTGATCTGTCGAATTGTGCTTTTAGGCTGACGTTTTATTTTGACTTGCTTTGTAGGAAAGAGATACCGTCCATCATTATGGATAAAACAGCAATGACTGCCTCCTAATATTCTGCAGTTAAAAGAGAGCTGGAAGCTCTGCCTCCTGGCCTGGCCTCCCAGCTCTTGCAAGTATGCGAACTCAGTGTCCCGTGAAGAGAAAGAGCCTCCTCACTCACTGAAGCGGAGGCAGCAGTGCTTTCCTGGCAGATGCAGCCTGCCTCACAGGGAAAACATGAACTCAATATGCTCTCCCAGATGGAGACCTCCCATTTGATTGCTCCTGATCTGTTACCACCTTTAAGAGCAAACAGAAATAATTTCAAGTATAGCAAACATTTCTTGCATACAAAACAAAAATCACAAAAAGAACCCTGAAGTGAAAAAGAAATAGGAATTCAAGGACTAGGGGTTTGGGATTGATGTAATTATGTGTCTCATCATAACTTGCTGTGTACATTTCACTAATTCAGCTAGGTTTTTTTTCTCTTTAAGTGATCCCACATAGATAAATGACTGAGCAAGTGTTACTATTTTTCTAAAGCCCTTAAGTATCTCCATACCTCACTATTCTTCAGGCTGCAGCCAGCATGGTTTCAAAAGCAACACAGATAAAACTGATTAATTTAATTTCCCTTGTTAAACAGCTAAATATATTCAGCCAAACAAGTATACCAGTCAGCCCAACTTTCTAGTTCAAAGGACTTGTAACTTCAATTATAACAGGAAGAATGGAGCTCCCCTCCATTCCTGATATGAATACTGTTCTGCAAAAAAAAAAGTAAGACAGATTTCTAAAATAAGCCATTAATGTTTCTTTCCCCTTTACTGGAATTCTGATGGAGATGAATCTTCTTTACAAATATACAGTTGAGTGATAAACTTATGATTAGTGTCAAATAAATGTTCATCAATTTAAATTGAATTAAACATATTTGTAAGCAAAAATTAGCAGCTTCAGCCCTTTTCTTTATGAGGTTGTTACTAAGCAGAAACAAGTTTGTTCGAATGTCTTTTTCCCAACTGTCTTTCTCCCAAGTGTCTTTCATGCTTGGTTTGTGTTTTCCCCTTAACTCTGAAATTCCAGAGATTGTAATGCTCATGTTGGAAACAGTAGCAATGTCCCAAGTGTTCTTCCATCAATCTGTAGTCTCAATTTTAGTTTCACCTTAGCACATTTTAATTTGGGAATACTCTTCATGTAGAAGTCACCTTTTCTTTAATTATTACAAGTGTAATATAAGAACATTAATAAAAAAACATCACGGGAAACATCACAGTACTACATCATTACTCAAAAAAACTTGAAGATCTGTAGACTTCAACTTTCAGACATATTACTGAGTGTTCAACTTTTATGTCTAGGTTCACCACATTCTCTAGATTTTTCTGCCATTCTCCTTTCCCCCATCAGGCTTTCCAACTTCACAACATCAGTTGCCCACTCCTGTATTCTCTGCTCAGCTTTTGAGATTCTTGTTACCATCATCTGAAAGATCATCTGTATGCAGAAGGAGAAAACCCACATCTGTCTTCATGGACAAGCAAGGTCCAGATGCTATCAACTGAGATGACAGCTCCCTATGTTCTCATGAACCATTATTCTGGCTGACAACGACTTAACTTCAGTCCTTTTGGCAGCAATGGGAAAAAATATCTGTTTTCAAGAAGGGCACTTTCTGTAATGTCACTGCATCCTCTACATTACTGGAAAAAAAAGAACAAAGGCTACCACCATTTTGAAATATGACAGACCTCTTTTTTTTTCTGTTTAGATTTCTCTGGAAAGAACATTAGTTCTCAAACCTTGATGAAAAAGAAACACCAAAGTAGGACTACTGATCCTGAACACATTGATTCAATTGTCATCTGCACACAACATTTTAGCAGTTTTTAAGTATTCATGGAGTTTGCACTCATCATTACTCATTTAAGTGGAACTAAAGCTCCCAGCACCTCTACATGTTTTTATGTGACTAATGGGATATTCATAACCCTGGGTTCTCCTTCATGTTAGCATCAAATAATGTACATCTCTTCAACTGAATACTCAGTTCCCAATTACAAAATTTAGTCTTTCAGACACTCTAATGGAAGGACAATATCCTTTGGTGTAAAAATTAGTATAGCTTTAAAAAACTGATGATGCAGATGCCAAACTGTTCATGTGGAAAAGAAACACATTTATCTAGATTAATGAAGGAAATATTCATCATATGTAGAACACATATTAGCGTGTGTAGAACAGATATTAGTCTATTAACATGCATGTTAATCATCTATAGCGTAGTACCTCACTAGGCAATTACAAACACTTTCTGTCCGTGAAAGTTAAGTGGACAGTACTACAGACAAATGCCAAAAAGATGCATAATATAATGCAACAGACTCATTGCAAAGTCACATTCACTGATTATAAATACCTCACTGGTACAGGTCACCCACTGTCTATTTATCTAGCCCATACTCCAGTTTTTCTACAAGGACATTATGGCAGATAGTGTAAAAAGCCCTGCAAAAGTCAACATAAGAGACATTGCTCATCCCTCATCTACCAAACCATTCATTTAATTATAGAAGGCTGTCAGGTTGAGCAGGCATGGCTTCCTTCCATAAATCCATGCTGACTACTCTCAGTCACTTATGTGTAACATTTTTGGAAAAGCCTTCCAGAAGGATTTGCTCCATCACCTTCTCCGGAACCAAGGTGAGACTGATCTGTCTGTAGTTCCCTGGATCCTCCTCCTTGTCCTTCTTGAAGGCATCCACTTTCACTTTGTTACAGTCCTCAGGAACCTCCTCTGGTCATCATGATTTTTCAAAGGACCTCTTGCAATGATATCAGCCAGTTCCCTCAGCACTTTTGCATGTATCTCATCAGGTCCCACAGACTTCTGTATGTTCAATCTAGGCATTCCCTAACCTCATCGTGCTCTACAAAGTTAAGTCTTCCTTGATTCAGCCATTAGTGTCAGAGGGCTGGAGTTCCTAAAGGCAAGACTTACCAGTAAAAACGGAAGTAAAAAAAGCATTGAGCACATTGGTTTTAACATGTCCTTTGTCATCACATCCCCTGTCCCATTCAGCAGTGGCCCAACATTTTTCCTCGTATTCCTACTATTGCTGTTATGCCTACAGAAACCATTCTCGGTGCCTTCATGCTCCTGCTATATTCAACTCCAGATGAGATCCGGCTTTCCTTACACCATCTGGGTGCAACTGGGTAGTGCCTTCTACAATCCTCCTGACTGGCCTGATCCTGTTTCCATCTATTGCCAAATGCCAGTCTTCAACTTCTACTCAAACACACAGTTTTCTATCCTTGTAAGATCTGTAAGATTTTTTTGTGTCTTTAATACATATAATTTATTGTATGTTTATTATATTTCTCCTCTGAAAAAAATTCAACTTGCAGCCAGAGAAATTTGTGCATTTACAGAACACAAAGCACAGATTACTCTCAAGTTTTATCACTAAATTCCAAAACCAGAAGCCATGTGTCCTCAATTGCCTCTTTCTGGACATAAATAGGGGTCTAAGTCTTGTAGTCATGGGTCATAAGTGCCTGCTAAGGAGAAGGCAAGAAACGTGCATCAACGGACAAATGCATTATGGACAACAAAATGAGACATTTTTGGCCAGCAGGAAGCTCAACACACTAATATCATAGTGGCTGTGAAGTGCTTGTAGGCACCAAAGAACGCAAGAACTAGAAGGCAGTACTTAAAAGGAAATTACAGTATGGCTTTGCTTTATGTTTATTTTCCTTGGGGGCAGATGGCAGTATGAAAACATAGAAAGACCTAGATCCCCAGTGGTACACAGGCACTCTATGAGGTGGCTCAGTCCATATTTACTTGACAATCTGTGTTAGAATTAATTATTTTATCATTTAACACGTGGGAGTGATGCCTCACATGGGATAGGGTGGGAGAAGGGGCTATGAATAAACATATCATAGAGATAGGCATTTCAGTGGTTCCTTTTTGGTTAAGCCATGTTCTTCACTCCTTCTTCACCTACTCCAGAGAGTATATGCTGTGAAAAAATAGCATGAAATTACACAACAAAGCTACAAGTTAATTTGAATTAGGTGTATGAAACTGGACATTTAATTATGTTAGAGAAAAGAAACCTCAAGGATGATAGATAGTAGTAACAACAATAAAGAAATACTGTTTCTTATGTAAGACTGTAAAGAGACATCAGAATCATCACCTGATTATGGCTGATGTACCAAGAGGCAAACCAATTCATCCGAACCTCATACCTCACTCATGAGGTAGGCGGCAGAGCAGGGAATGGAAATCCCACTCTTTGAGTCACTATCCTGTTCAAAAGACTACCTGATAATGGCAAATCACCTGCAAGGAGTTATCAAAAATGGAGACTATAGACAGGGAATTCTTTCCAGTTACAACTGTAAAGACAACGAGAAGAAAACATTTTCTCCTGCAAATTCAAGTGACAACTTATGTTCATGTCACTTAGACTTTGGAAAGATACCACGTTATGTGGTTCTTGGAGAATCATTTTCAGAAATACTGAAGAGCCAGATAATATAGATGGGGATGCAACATGCACTGATTAATGCTGCCTTCAAGTAATTAAATAGAAAGACTTCCTGTCTGACTCCAAGACATCTCAATCCAAATATTTTTTCACTCTACCAAATATACCTCTGGACTTAAACATAAGTATTTAAAATTTAACCTTTTTCAATATTGACATTCACTACCCGTTATAAACTTTGGTCTGTTTCAGTTTCTTCACACTTCCAAACCTCCTCCCTGCTATCTCCTTTACTGTGCTTTAGATTTGAGAAATGCCTTTCTCCCTCACATTCCCTAGTTACTACAGCTGGCCAGTTCAAGCTTCTCCCAGACAGAGATGTCTTCCACTCACTACTGTGCCCCTTTCCCCACATGCCATAACGTTGCCTCCCTTCTCAAATCAAAGTGTGAAGTAAAGCAGCAACACCCATTGGAGGGGTTGGAACAGCTGAGAAACTGAACCAATAAAAAAAAATCTAAACCATAAGCCAGGAAGTAACATGCAAAAATACTCACACACAGAGAGATACAATTAAAATGCACAATATTTAATCAATATTCACCAACTTACATCACGTCCTGAAGTATTTAAGTATTGAGATCACGTGAGGAACCATCTGGTAAAACGAGTAGCAGACAATCAACTTTGAAGAGGGCAAGTTGTAGTTGTTGGGCTGGGGGTTTAGCTTTTTTGGTTTGGCTTTTATTGCTTTTGTTTTCTAGGTACAATTTTGAACAGTGTTTAGTTTAGCCTATGCTTAACCCTTCACACATGTGACTGATCCTTCACATTTCACTAAATGGCATTGATGACTCAAAGCAAGCATGTGCTTTAATACATTGATGAATTAGGACCTGGGTTTCCTGGAGCGAAAAATCAAGGTATTCCCTAAAGGTCTTCTGAGAGGATTCTGTGTTAGCTTTCAAATTCATTTTAACACTTGTTAAAAAAAGTACAGTACCGTAGAACATCATAGTGACTCTAATCTAGCTTCCTGCAGCACAGCCTCTGAAATTTCACCCCCTTACAGCTTAAGCGCAACAGGTGGAGTTGAAGCAGTGCGCACCATCTAAAAAAAACATTCAGTCTTGGCATAAAAAAATAGAGATAAACATACACTGCATTCATAAAACTAAGTTCTCTTCACTGGAAAAGCCACTGGTGCCTTGATACTGTAATGAGTTCTTCACTGAGAGCCAAGTTTAAGAGTTATGGTATGCTTTGCTTTAAATGGGACATCTGTGTGACCTGTTGGCTTAAGTCTCACCTTGTACCAGCGCATAACCACATGGAAGGTGAGTGGGAACGGTTCAAAGCTGTGTCAGGGGAGGTTCAGACTTGATGCTAGAAATTATTTCTATATGGAGGGTGGTCAAACACTGGAACAGGCTTCCTAGAGAGGTGGTCGACTCCTCAGGCTTGTCAGTATTTAAGAGGCATCTGGACAATGCCCTTAATAACGTGCTTTAACATTTGGTCACTCCTGAAGTGGTCAGGAAGTTGGACTGCTTCATAGTTGTAGGTCCCTTCCAACTGAAATATTCTGTTCTAGACAGTCTTAAACTTGTCCCCTTCTGCACTAGCCCAGAACTACTAAGAGAAGTACAAAGGGAGGGATGGAAACATATGCTCTCTGTGTCTACAAGCCAGCTTGGGCCTAGAAGTCTAGCCACACCTACAAAGCATCTAAGAAAATCAAAGATATCTACTACCTACTCTAGAGACACAGCCAACTAAACATGTGCCTCCAGCCTTAAATTTTGGTCCAACAAGCAGAGGTAGAAAACCTCACTGTGCTAAAATAAGATCACCTTTGGATGGCAGACCTTGTCAAGAAGGCAGTGAGCAAATGTAGCTTGACAGTTCCCAATCTGGAAAATCTGAACAGCTCTGTCCTGTGCTGCTCAAGTCTCCACAAGTTTTCATGTTTCTGTCTTGTGCTTCATTTTATAATAGAAGCATGTTCCTAATGACCAGCAATAATCCTGATGCAACACAATGTCTTATGTGGATTTAAGGATGGATAAAGCACTAGCCAGTAATATTGCTCAAATTAACTGCCAAAAAAGCAAACACCTACAGTCCACTCTAAGGCCGCCCTTGGTTCCTTCACAGGTCCATTGGAGACTGCAATGTTGAGGGAATGCACGGGAGCCAAGTGCTGGAGGCCTGACCTGGAGATTGCTTTCCTGCAAATTGGAAAGAAAAAAACAACAACAACAAAACAACAAATAAATGGAGTGTATATCCAATATAATTACCCAACATAATTATCCATCCCACCCTTCTCCAGAAATCAGAAGCAGCAGTACGGTATCTAATTTCAGCTTGGGTGAAATGGTGCTTGAATGCCATCTCCAGCTAAAGCAGTTTAGGAAAAAGAATAAAGTAATCTGATCACTGAAAATTACTGTTTAATTAAGATCAGTTACTCATCTGGCACTAAACTGAAATATCAAATCCAGTGGACTACATATGGTTCTGTTTGCCAGGTTCAGTGGAGTCCTCATTCGTTACACCTATTCCTTACATACCAGCTGAATGTGATGAATCAATTTATGCATAATTCCAAATAGCCTTTACTGGAGGAATTAAATATGAGTTTTTATGAAGAGCACAATATCTGTTGCTTTCACTTAATTTATAGGCTGGGAAAAGTCATCCTTTCAGCATCCAACTGTGTAAAATAAGATATGGAAACATCACTTATGGAGGGGAGTCATACACTACTACCTCTTTTGACTGAATCAGCATCCCTCAAGGTATTACAGCTTCTTTCCAATTATATTTCAAGTTTTTTGTTTTTTGGGGGTTTTTTTGTTTGGGTTTTTTTTTGGGTGTGGGGTTTTTTTGGTGGTTTGTTTTTGTTTTTTTTTTTTTTTTGGTATTCTAACAGCTCTTGAGGCATAGCTATGGCCTCCTTCAAAAGTCACAGATGGTGATGAGAAACTCTCCTGGGGTACCACAAGAGCTGAGGGTGCATCCACTGCCTGTTTCAGTAGAGGCACCCAGCCCTGCCAGATCAGCCTGAAATAGTGAGCCATCAGGTGGAAGAACACTGTACACTGCTGACAAAAAGCTCAGCTGTACTTGGACAGTAGGTTTCATAAAGCTTCATAACACTACTGCATTGTACATTTTAGCACCTGATGGTGGTGGCCAAAACAATCTCTCAGCTTCAGCTGCAATGATTCAGAAGACGACAAAAAGATCTCAAGGAGAAATGATCTTTTGTAAGGTGAATATGCTCATCCCCCACAAAGTGAAATGACAGTCTATTTGTGTAAAGTGCATTTCTGTGATACCACTCCCACAGTGCAACAGCTATATATAGTATCTCCTAATATTACAACTGTCCCAAGACAATAAAGGTCAATTGAGCCAGTGATGACAATTCAGGTCAGCCATATGCTAAATAAAATTTTTCATTGTCCTGAAAATAAGCAGTGCAATATATATCCACAGTAAAGGAGCTTTGAAATCTCACTGCTCACAGAGCATGTCTGGAAGAAATCAAGTGGGCTGAATCAGAATCTCTCGAATTCCCTTTCCTGTGGGTAGCACGAACAACTCTGAACATTAAGGTCGGGTTCTGATCATTCAGTGTCCCCTTTCCACATAATGTAGGAATGACACTGATACTGAGGGGTTTCTCCAAAATATTTTGCATTTGATGACAACCCATTAGAGGGAAGGAGCCCAATTCATTTAAATTTCAACTTTATTATCTTTACAGTAGAAAATTAGTTTTACAAGCCTATATGTATCTCAATTTTTTAATTTAACTTTTCCAGATATTTTAACTCAAAAATAGAGTATCAGACTGACTTTGACAGAAATCATTCAGACTTAAAATTTGCTATTTATTTACTTTATATTATTTTATATGTATATTTATAATAATATCTTATTTGCTGTTTATGTAATTTCATACAAATTCTATATTCTAAAATTAGATTAGTAGTTTAAATGAATTGAAAGGACTTGACTTTATAGTAATGTATCCAAAGAGAACAATTTAGCAAGAAAGATTTTATGCTGTCTGTCAGTACAACATAAACTACACATTTTCTCAATGACTGGATTAAGGCCTTGAATAAATAAGCCAAGGGAAACTACAATTTATTTTTTTTTTAATTTATTTTTCCAGAAAACTATCCAATTTTTGTTAGTCTCCTTCCATGCTATTTTGGGTATCAATTTAGTTATTAGTGCTTCCTAAACACGAGTACATTTTTGTGTCTATTCATGGTTTATAACGTGGTAATTTGTTTTGGTGGAAACGAGGCAGCATGACATTTTCCACCCTGCATCACTGACAGCAATAACACAAACCTACTTAGTCCAGCCCTAGTAACAGAGAAAGGTAGCATCCACTTTGTGCAAAGCAGTACTTAAGCAAAGGTGGCCAAATAATCAAGTGTTAGCGGTTAATTATCATTTGATGAAAAATGCCAACATTTTCAGCCAACACAGCTTACTGCCTGTTACTTGTCAAGCAATACATCCTGCAAAGTTGCATGCATCCACTAAGAAAATTTACTAAAGCCAAGTCTGTGATGAATATTCCTAGGCATAAATTTATCTGACCAGTCTGAGGACAAGGCTTCCAGCTGGAAAGTAAATTCAGCAGAGACTTAAAATGTAAATATACGTACAGACATCTCAGCATCAAGCCTTAGATACAGTTTCAATTCAGAATTAGAGATTTGCAAGCCTCCTGCAGCAGAACCCAAGACTTGGCCATGGTTCCTTTAAAAGCAAGCCGAGGCTGATGAGCCTTTTGGGGGAGAGTTGGCACAGTTCTATGCCAACACCCTGCCCTTCCTCTTCATGCCAAAGTGGATTTATGGCTTTGTCTGGAAAGCACACAAAACACAGCCATTACAATAATGCTTCTTTTTTTTCGGGTTTGTTTTAACATAAAAACCTTAACATTATCTCAGGGATGGCGAATTTGTATGAACCAGACAGAAATGACCCTTAAGCCCAGAGGCAAGCTAAAAATGCCTACTTTTACACAGCTTCTTATCAGAACTTTGTCACGGAACAAAGAGACAGTGTGTCAAAACACACTGCATGAACCACAGAAACTTTTTCCATTAAAAAAGGAGGTCAGGCTAAAGAACAAACACATGGCCTTCTAATAAGTGTAAGGCAGATGAGAGAGGAGAAAATGGGTGAAAAGGGAAGGCAGTACAAATCTGATAACAGAACAGATGCTGAGTATCCAGGTGATCGTATCTCGTATTACTTTACCTAGTAGATTACACCGCCTGGCACTTTTCCAATAGCAAGGTAACATGAGTGGCTTTTAGTTATCTTTCCCAGCAATTTCATCTCTACTGTGCTGAGTGCATGAATGAAAACGCAGGTTTGACAGGCAGCCTTTCCAATAGAAGCAAAAGTAATCACTGTTCACCTGATAAGACACAGCCAGCAAAAGTGAATCTGTGCTTTCATGACATATTCCCTTCCTCAAACTATAAAGTCCAAAACTTTGTTAAAATTGCCATACCAGCCAGCTTGCTGAAGTACCAAACAACAGCAAGGAAATCTTCCATCAGATGTAATGAGATGTATTTTTATAATCACTTTTTCATATCCAGTACTCAGTAGTTTGTAGAAGATGTTATTATCAATTTAGCTAACACACCACCATTGTAAACAAGCATGGATGCATCTACATGAGTATGCCATTAAATATACAACAAAGAAAAATATCTGGTACTAATTCCATACCATTGACACCATTAAAGAAATTCTTTAGCAGAGCATTTGACAGTCTTAGAAACCAAAAGCAATCAGACATTCAAACCGTTCAAATAGAATAACTAATTTTTTTTAAAATGCATTACATTTTCACTTTGCTGAAAAGTCAGGCGAGACTCAACCTACTTATTAGATCAAAGGATACGTATTTGATTAGGGAGGATTTGAGTTTATATCCCAGGCTTGGGTTTACGAAGCCTTTTCCCTCCACCTAAGGCATATAAAAATCCTCCAGTGAGTTGCTTAGACTGAATAGCTATGCCTCAATCCTCAAAGACCACAAAAGACAATTAGTCAGTAGTATGCAGCTCTTTGAATGTTAGAAAAATCTGTTTGGAAAAGAGAGTAAATTAGTACTGCATGAGGTTAGCAGATTTGAGAAACATTTTAGTTGTCACCGGTGGTGGAGTTGCTACCTTTCCAGACTGGAGTTACTACTCTCCTTTTCATAGGGGTATAAATTACCACTGGGGTAGTCTCTTTGCTGCAGGGTTAAGAGATCATAAAAACACAGAGACTGGCTTCCACAAATCCTATGGCTAGGACATCTGCCAGAAGGGAGATTTTTGAAAGGTTTTTTTTTTTTCCCCCCAAAGTTAATCTAGGTATTTACCAAAAGAAAAAAAAAGAAAATACATTTGCGTAACAATGCTTAAGTTACAACAGCTCTGCTTTCCTTTGCGTACTCAGTGTAGACAAACCCTACGCCTGCAAGCTCTCAGCTTTGCCAACTACAACTTGACAATCCTCATACAAAGCCAGACAGTACCTGCACACTGTATAAACAATTTAAATGCACCTGAGTTTGTTTGCAGGTGGCTTCCACTCCTGTAATTTGGTGCTTATCAAAGTCCTGAACAAAATATACTGGCTAAACTCTAGCATTATTTTAATTCCCCCCCCCCGCCCCCATCCCTGCTGACTGTGCAGTGCTCCTGCAACCTGCTGTTCCCAGCTTGCTTTCCGAGCATGCAATGTTCTCCTGGCAAGCTGACCACGAGGCAATGATTATTTCACTGCAACTTCAAGATTCCCAGGGTTTTTTTGCATTCTATATAAAAGGAGCCAACCTCAGTCAAATCAAATAATCTGTCTGGTCCAGTGTCCTGTTTCTGACAACAGCCAGCAGCAGGTGTTCAGAGAAGCACTGGCATAAATCGGGAGATCCTTGCCCTGACATGCTCCAGTCCCAGCTTCCAGAAATCAGTAGTTTAAGGGCTTCCTGAGCTGGAGGCTGCTTCCAGACCTTTGTGCTTAATAGCCTGTAATGGCTCTTTACTCTAGGAATGTGTTGGTCCTTCTCTGAACCCATTTATACTGCTGGTCTCCACAGCAGCCTATGTAATAAGCTCTACAATTTAATTATGGGCAGTGTAAAGTACTTCCTTCTGTTGGTTTTAAAAATTCTGCCTGATAATTCAATTGGTATATCATATAGTGAGGAACAGCAAGTAATCACTTGCCCCTCCACACCCTCTGTGATTTTATCAATCTATTCATACACCCCTTCATTCACCCTCTCCTTCCTTCCTACCCTGCCCTTCTCTCAAGTGAAAGCACACTACACTGTTTAAGCTCTTCCTGATACTGAGGCTGTTCTATCTTTGTCAATGCTTTCTAGCTCAGTTATATCTTTCTTAAGGTGGGATTGCCAGAACTAGAACAAATATTCAAGGTCTAGCTTCACCAGAGGTTTATCAGTGGTGTCATCATACTTCTGGCATTACTCTTTTTTCTCCTCCCTCATTCTCATGCTATTCTGAGCCCATTACTTGCCTTTTTATACTGTGAGCACCAAATTAATCATTTCATAGTACTTGCAATTATCTAAAGATCCCTTTCCTGAGTGCTAAATGATAACAAAGCCCAAAATTTTAAGCTTTTCCTCCCATGTGCATTATTTTGCCTTCATCAATCTCACATTTCAACTGCAATTTGCTGCAGTCACTCAGCATCATAAGATCCTTCTGCAAATTTTCCACAATCAGCCTCTGTCCACCCCAACGAATCATTCAGAATAGCAGGAAGCTTTACCCCTTCACCCTTGCTCCCTGTGAGCAGCACTGCTCCCATCACAGATCCCCATCAGTAAACTCCTAGGTAAACTCTGACACCCCCCACCCCCAATTACTAGTCACACCATTGCTCTCTTGGTTTTAACTGTTGTTTAACCATGTGATCACCATCCCTTTCAGCCCTAGATTCAGTACCAAAAGTTTTTTTCCCCACCTCATTGGAAACTTGCTGGAAGTCTGTGCGTGCTGCCCTTGGCCAGACCACCCCAGTTCATGGGCCTTGTGCCTCTGTCAGCAATTTCTGCAAGACTTACGAGTCCTGGCTTCCTTAGGAAAAGCTGTGCTGGCTCCCCTCCAACACATCACATTCAGCTCTCCATTTACTAATCCTGCATCTTATCAGCAGCTCTGCCAGTTTCTCTGATTGAAACTTGCTGCTGGGTTACCCCATCAGCACTCTTGTGAGCCCCTGTGTGACCACCCCACTACTTTAGGAGTGGAACAGGTTTAAGGGAGCTATTACAGAGTCCTCTCAGCAATATTTTTTTTTTTTTTTTGCATTCAACAGAATATTTAGCAAAATCAAATCCTAGTCATTAGTTATTGTCCCTTTAGTCAATGTGATCTTTAGCCTCTTATATTAACTTTTTTTTTTTTCCAGGTTCATCCACACAAATAGCAGCTCAGCCTGGGATACTCTCAAGGCACCCTCAGCAGTGAATACTAATGTGGAGAAATTCAATTAGCACTAAAAGAAATAGACCTTTCAAAACTCCTTGCAAAATACTTGCTTATATACCTGTCGTTGCCTGCTGCCTGGGGAATCAGGGTACAGAAAAGCAAAGAAACAGTAGCTTCCCAGCCACCCAACAAATCTTTGCGCAACCCCTCACCACACTGACCAGTTTGACAAAAGCTTCATGGAAACCAGTACAACTCTGTGAAATACCGCTGCTCTGTGCAGCTCTATCCAGATTTGCTTTCAGCCTCAAGCCCAGTCCTCCTGTACCTAATATGCACCTCATGTCACAGTATCACAGAACTGTTGTGGAAAACACCTTTAAGATCAACAAGCCCAACCGTTAAGCCAGCGCTGCCAGGTTACCACTAAACCATGTCCACTAGAGAGCGACCTGAAGACAAAGAAACAAATTTCCACTAACAACCTTACCAAGCACTCTCAAATCTGAGAGGTAACTACAGTACATCAGCTCCCTCAGTAAGATCTGAGTAAAGTAACAAATCACAGAATCATAGCATGGTTTGGGTTGGAAGGGACCTTAAAGAACCTCTAGTTACAATTGCCCAAAAATCCAGTAGACACAAGTAATACAAAGGAATCCTACGAGAGGAAATAAGAGGCAAAGCAAAAGGAGCATAAAGACCTACAGAAAGTTTGATCAAGACAACAACAGGGAGAGGTTCTACCACATGATGTCTGAGTCACCACTGCAGCTCACAGCCATTTCCATGCTCTGCACATGATGGAATGGATATCCTTCAAACGAAAGTCCTTCAGTATTCTTACCTCTCAGACTCTGGGTACAAAAGTGGCAGGTTACTTTTCCTATCCCAAAAGGATGAAATAGATTAATGAAACAAGTTATGTGCTAAAAGAATAATGTGTTTGTTTGCTCCATGAATATCTGTTTGAAGTTTCTGAAATGCAGGCATGCAAATCACCACTGACCTGCAGTTATACTTGGAGCTTGGGTTAGTGTCAAAACAGCACAAGTCGAAGTAGTCCAAAAGCCAAAGTTCTCTAGTATATTAATTTTTCTATTCTCTGCTTAGCTTCATCAGTAGGCATATGTTAAGCACCAGATTTTACCTTCGGGAAAGTCAATTATGGATTCAATTAGATCCAGAGCTCTGCTAAATTAAGTCAGTCCCTCAGATTTTATCTTAAATCAAGAGTTCATCTTCTCTGAAGTCAGACAAAGCATACACCTTTGTGTCAATTCCTATCAAGGGGACCAATATCTTGGCCTAAATCTATAAATCACTTTGGAGTCTATATTGCATCAAAATCAGTGTTACTTTGTTCCTGCATGCCTTTGTTAGTCAGGCCCTGGGTCTAGCAAGTTCCCCTGAAAATTCTGTAACAATTCTCAGCTGCAGTGCAGAAATGGAAAATGCCTTAGATCCAAGAGTTAGATAATCAGATTATTATAAGAAAAACTCAAAGTCATGTGGAGTTCTCTCTGAGCTTCCATAGGACCTCAGATTTATACATTTCACTGTCACCCATTACTTGGTTTTCCCGCTGCTCACATACTTTTTTTGCCTTTTCTCTGAATTTCTTTCCAAATAGGATAAAACTTCAAGGGTACTTACAGTAGAAGGCATCTAAAATTTAGGAGCAACAGGATCCCTCCCAATATTTTGTTTAAATACGCTATTTCTGAAAAGGTATGTAGAAATGTGGTCACTACTCTTACCACAAAAACTGACAGACGTTGGAGTAGTCCTTGCAGTAGCAGAAATGTCAGCATTAATTTGCGTGAGAAGGAAAGGAAAAAAGTGATACAGCTGGTGATGCAATAAACACGAAGAGTATCCTTTATTCCTTTAATTCATCAAGAAAGAGAGCAAAGGAACCTAGGAAAGCAGGAAAAAAATTACAAATGTTTTCTTGAATGGAATTATTTAGCTTTATTTTTGCTGCAGTCAAAACCAGTTTGGTTTAGGAGAGGGCTGGGGGGTTTTGTTTCTTTTGGGCCTTTAGCTTTTGGTGCTATGAATGCTAGGTCTGGAAAAGACCTAGGAGGTCATGACCAAAAGGTCATGAAATCTAGTCTTCTCTTTTTTTCAGGTAAACTTATTATATGTTTGAATTCAAAGTTATCAAGACCCATCTCAAATCTACCCTAGTTGTTCCCTCTCTCATTCCTACTAAGAAGCTATGCCAGATCGCCACTTTTCTAATCATTAAAATATTTTTTTCTGTAATTTCCATCCAATATGCATCACTGCAAAATCTTCCTCAATTCCTATTACTAGGATTTGCACATTTCATCCGAAGAGTTAAAAGTGAACTGACAACAATGGTTTTTATATGATCCTTCTACAGAATAGAAAGCACCTGAAAGACTCTATCTAGAAAACTTCAAATGCTAGGGTCAAAATCCTTTGAGTGAGGTTATGTAGGATGGAGATGTGCATAGGGAATTGGTAGTTTGCATTTCAAAGATTCTGGAATCAATTGACTAACTGGGGTGATAAAATTTTATCACTGTATTTCCAGTAAAAGAAGGAGAAATGCTCTTAGGAACTCTGAGCATAAATGATTTCCAGCTGCATCACAGACTGGACATCAGCATTACAGAAGATTGGTAAGTTTTTACTATTTCAGAAAACATATATTTCATCTAGACAAAATCATAGGATATGGAGAACTTATGTTCTATAGTTCAAGTGTAGTCAAAAAAATAATGACAGCAAAATGGATGGACATGATGAAAAGTTCCTGCTATTTTTTTTTATCATATGCTAAAACAATATATATTGATTTTCGAAAGAGATGCAGATATTCTATGTTATCACTCCACCCATCAGAGAAAAATAAAAATATTAACATCTTTTTTCTATGGTATTTCTTGGTAGCATCAGATAATCTTCATTTGATCTGGAAGATGAAGAAAAGGAAACAGAACAAGACAGGAAGGGAAGACTAACTCCTCAGCAGTTTAGAACAGCAAAGAGTTATATTTACTTTTTAACATTAGTCTTGGAAATGTTTTCTTGCCTCTCAGATGCCAGAACATTGCTTTCAAAAATAACCTAATTTAAGGTAATTTCTCTATCAGACCAGGATCCTTCATTGGCATAAGCTATTTACATAAGCTGAAATGTCATTATGACTCAAGAACTATATGGCCTCACACAAACCATATAATGAAGTACTCTGATTTTCCTTGTTTCTACAAATCAAATGTGTGCCTTGCAGTTTTGCACTGTAAGCTTCAGAGAGTTGTTTCAAGTGAGGATTTTTCAGAACATATTTCCATACCTCTGAATCATTAAGAGTCCTTTTCTTTGTGTAGTCTTTCTTCCTCGAAAATAGAAAATATCAGAAATTCTCACTGTCCACCTCCATTTTTTTTCCCCATTATAAGCTTCCATTTAGGAAACAAGGGTCTCACAGGGGTTAAAAATAAAAGTCTTCCATTTCTGAGCATGCAAACCAAAAGGTAATAAAGATCCATACTCAGTCAAGTGAAAAACACTTCAAGATTTTTTAGATTGTGGATTAAAGAATAAGAAGTTATATTGCATTTGATACCAAAATTATTTTGTTACCAAGTATTCACACAAGAATCAAATTATCTTCCTCCCAGATGCACAACTACCTAAAACTCAAGGAAGCAAGCTTTAAACATTCCACCATACTTTTTTTTTTTCTAATGAAAAATTTCAAAACACCACAGTACAGAAAAGTACTCTTCTAAAAAGCATTTGGACTTCCAAATGTCAAACACAATTTTTACAAAAAGAGAATCTAGATAACAGAGCAGGAAAGGAAGTTTAGGCTTTACCTCCATAGTTTTGGGGCCAAAAGAAAAAAAAAAAAGGCAAAAAGCCTATATTTAATTTTCATTACAGTGACACTTGAGAAAGGTAGATAAAAATTAAAACTACCATTCACTAACCAAATGAATTCTATTCTCTCTCCAAGGAAGGAAGCATATACTACTGTGCTTGGAAAATTTTGTTTTGAGCATCTGGGACAACAAACCTCTAATTCCTAGCAGGGCTGTTGGCTGCTAGGCTGGACAAGCAGTACTGTGACTCCAACCACGCGCACCTTGTCCCCTCCATACCATTGCTGACTTTCTTCCATTTTCTCTGGCATGGTTTGTATGCACCAGACTAAATCCCAAGAGAGTGGACACATGTCCACTGCTTCCAATTCCTCTGTTTGAAACAAACTGAAAGAGGTCAGCAGAGGATGGTGAAAGAGGATGTATTGCAGCAAGTGAAACAACAGATGAAGAAAATAGAAAGCACGTGATGATTTCCCAGCAAGTCTGTGTAGCAATCTGTTCCTGCAGGACCCCCTCCAATGATTAAATTCAATCAAAAGGTCTTGATTACTTTTAACAAGTTTAACGACCAAAGACCAGAGGCTTAGGAATAAATTTTCAGATCTTTACACAAGCAAAAAACTAAGCAAGGAATGAGAGATCTGAGTAGAAAATACAGATCATAATAAATCACCACCTTCCCCTCTCCTTGTCACTGACAACTGTCTGGCAACTCAGAAATGAGAAGAAAGGTACACCTGATGTAACAATATTACTTCTTCCAATGCACAGAAAGGTAAAATCTTAAACAGCTTAAAAATAAACTTCCACAACTGGAGGAGAAACAGAGCAGGGCTTGAATCAGAGGCATTAACCTCAGAATACCCAGTGTGTTCATAAAACATGAACTTAAACTCATTTATCCCTGAATAAAACATGAGTTGTCTAACAAAAATACTTACATTAGAAGATTATTCTTGATAATCAACTTTGGAGTTACACATAACCGTTCAGGAAATCCATTTCTCTTTACTGAACCTTAACACTGCTGCCTCGAGGAGTGTTTCACATCAGATTAAGATGACAACATCGCCCATGTCATGCAATGTTAAAAATCTCACTGGAATCACATCGAGGGCCTGCTGCCTTCAGCATGCAGCAGCCACTAAAACAGTGCTGCAGGCAGGGTCCAAGGCACTCTCAGTCAGGAGGGAGATTATCACACTCCCTCCCAAAACCAAGGGACAGCTATCACAGGGTCATGCTAGGTCTGAGTCCTGGAATAGGAAAGCTTTCAGGGGGAGCAGCAAGGCAGAAAAGTGCAGGCGGTACATCAGCTAGAGCAGTCATCGTCATGGATGAAAAGAAGGTGGAGATCCTCAGCACTCATTAGCAGCTCTGCTGGATCTAATGACAGAGATGCTGTAACTGAAGTATCTTTTTTTTTTTTCCTCTTTTGAAACTAATTTGAAAAATGATGATTTTTCTCATCATCTGCCCTTTAAACACTGTCTCTCTTTTTCATCTCAATTCTGTTAAAATACACATATGGGGATTTTCTTCCTCCCTGTTGACTCACCAGTTGTATACAAGCAGGCTAAAAAATCCACCACAGTAACACAATATAAAGCACTGTAAAATACACATAACAGCAGGGAGGAAGATTTATTTTTCCTCTAATTTCTTTTTGGCTACAGTAGTCGGGGGTGCTACTTCCGTAGGGCCTACCCAGCTTCAGGAAAAGACACAGTAAATTGCTGGTGCTTCTTCAGGGTCAGATAAATCCTCAGAAATCATGACCTGACAACAGCCTTCCCACTTCATCCCACCTAGAGGTGGAAGAGACTTGGACATTAACCTCATGACAGGGCATGTCATGAGACTTGGACATTATTTTAATCTGAAAGAGATTTTGAGAGTACAAAAGGGATTTGTAATGCCATGTTCTTAGCTCTTGTGTTGCTGTATTATCTATTTGCTGGAGTCATTTGGAGAGCAATACTATTTTGAAATGAAATCACTGAACAAGACCACCATAGGACTGAAAAAAAATATCTGTTTATGCACTGGTTTTATTAGGAAAGAATAAGGTACGCTTCTGAGGCTTCTTTCTGCCAGTAAGCATTAAGATGTGAAGATACCTGACAGCATGGGAGATTATAATCCTTTACCACAAAATTACTGGAGCAAAAGGTATCAACTGTACAAACACCCTGCCCACTTTCACCCTGCAGCACCTCACGCTCTACAGAAAAGTAACACTGTAGGGGTGAAAGTAGGTCATTTGCCAAATTCAATACAACTTTGACCTCATCCTTTCTTGGGGCTTTCAACAAGGGAGCCAAATGTCCTTTCCATCCCGCACACAATAAAAACACACGTCCCTTAAGATTTGATCTCTGTGGGAAGGCTGCCTCATTTTACAGTGACACACAACTAAATAGTCATTAAACCATGGTGTTTTCATCTATAGCTACTGCTGGATTAAAATTACTCTGAGAAACTGGACTGCTCATCATGCCTTGAATTGCCACTCACCCCAGATACAGCATTACTAAAAGAAAAAAAAAATCCAACTCCTGTGAATTAAAACTAAATAGCACTCTTCTTGAAAACTTGTTTCATTACATCACCCGCACCAGCAGCACAGTAAGGTACAGAAATAAACTTACTGTATTTTTCTCTCTGCCTATTTTAATGTTGCATCACCTATTCAAAATGACACACACAGACCATCTCTTTAGATAGTAACCATCTGATGGATGAAATCACATTTTGACAACAAAATGACCATTGCTATAACAAACAAGAGCAAAAATATCCCAGGTGCTTTTTGCTGCTGATAGGGACAGATGATGTCAGGCCAGGCTACCCTCTGCAATCTTATCGCACGTGTATAACTCAGGAGAGATAAAATCTGACCTTTTCTTAGCATGGAAGTCCAAACTGCTTTAGAACATCTGATCCGGTGAGATCATAATACATACATGAAAAACATCCGAGTGCTGGACGACTGGGTTACTTACGGTAACTTTATGTCAGTTGCCCAGCACTGAAAAATGCATGGAATCACTGGGTGTTAGCTGATTTTGGCATTACATTTACTTTAAAAAGAGAAAAAAAATTCTACCCCAAAACTTCATCCTGTTTATCCCTTGAATAAATAAAGCCTTCACAAAATACTAATGGACAGTGAAAAGAGGTGGAAGAAGAAATATTTTGAATAGGGTGCTACTGAAATAGCAATGTTGCCCTACTTCTAGCAGTATTTCTCAGCATAAGGTAACAGCCTATTTGGCAGTTACCTGCATGCCTGGAGACATGACCCTCAGCATATCAGTCACTGTGGAGAAGGAAGATGTGAACGAGGCTACACACTCACAAACACACACAGCATGCTACTGCATCATTCCATTCATTCTTCATTCTTGTGGCTGCCTTTACCAGAGCAGAAGGACAAAGTGAACACAGTGAAGAAGATGAGAGAGCGCAAACAAATGCTGCGCAGCAAATGACAGATAAATGTCTAAGTTTTAAGGGGAGCATGCCTGATTTTTTCTCTACCTAGGATTAAAAAATAATTTTTAGTATTGATTTTTGCTGCTGTTAAGGTGAACATTACTGGTGACAGGGGAGGAACCTGCAGAGAAACTGGACTGCTAGAACAGACTGGGGAACTGGAGACCAGAACCATTACCAGCAGGAGTGCGGTGCTGCGCGTATGGCCAACAAAGAGTTCACGTATTGACACATCTATGGCAGCAACAAGGAAGAGAGAGGTGATCCCTTGCTTCCAAATTTTGGAAAAAGTACCTAATTGGTTAAGTTAATATGATCACAAGACCCTTCCTTCCTGGCTGTCCTCACAGCAGGTTGTCATGACAGCTCCACAGGCAATGCTGATTCCCAACAGGCTTTCAAGCCATGAAGTGATCTGAAATTTAAGAAAAAAAGTTCCTACAGATGAAAATCCACTGGGAGGAAACTGCAGCCACCCAATGGGATCCTTGCAATTACAGGTGGGTAATTTCAGTAAAGCAAATACCCCGCTAAAGTTCTTGTACAGGTAAAGTGCTGGGCAGTAGAAGAGAAAAAAAATCTCGTATGTGGAAAAGTGAAACAGACAAAAATAAATAAAAAATGAAGTGAAATACTCTTGCCATCTTTTCACAACAGATTTTCTTCAGTACCTTCTCCATTCCCTGGAATGTATTGGGACACATGCTCCTCCCTAGCACATGGCTACCAGCCACAGCCTTGCTGCTCTTAGAGCAAGAGAACAGATCCTCAACTGGCAAATAGGGTGCAACTCTGGATTTCAGTGAAGCAATACCACTTTGCATCGCTTGAGGCATTACCCACAAATTAGCTGTTCTTAACTGACTAACAGTAACATAAAAGTAATACCAAGCAAGGACTGGGTAAAAAAAATAAAATTAAGCATTTTCAGGGCAAATTAAAAAGAACAAGAAAAACTCTGCAATTCCCACTGCAGTTGGGAAGCACAGAAACAGATAATTTCTATATACAGCAGGAGCTAACAAAGTATCATTATAAAAGCACACACACACACACACACAAAACCAAATAAAACCACAGAAACACAAATACTTTGTTTACCTGAGAAAATTGAAACTTTAATGAATTTTTCAGTTACTTTAGTCTTACTAGTGCAAATCAGAATTTGGAAATAACTTCCTCTTAATAATGCCTTTTTGTGGTTGAGGTCAAACCCGTGCCTCTCAGACTTAAGGTTAACATAAAAAAAATGCCAAGGGAGTGACTACATAAGAAGCTGTAGATGCTCTGTAGCCATTCAGTTCACACCAGTATGTAAATAAAGTGTAAACTTCCCACTTAGTAAAGCTCTACGTGACATTAAAATGTGTAAAATAATAAAAAATTGCACAATCTACTGGGCAATGAATGCTAACTCAAATTCTCAGAGGTTGGCCAGAACTTCCACCGACTTTGTTATTCTGCTTGCTTTGGTTTTAAGGCATCTGGTTCCAAAGAGCAATACTGAAACCACAACCCATCCATAATGCAGCAGTGTCTGCCTGGATTTGCAGAGAAACTGATGCAGTAATTTTGGTTATAAAAGGGTTGTGATTCAAATGCCAATGGCATTACTTCAACACCGTTGACAATGCAGTGCTAATCAAAGCATACAAGAGAGATGAGGGTGAATACCTACGCAGCCTATTTGAGTGACTGCTCATTTTGGGTAGGCTTTTAAAACAACATTGCTGGAAGCAGCAATACTGTAAGCTTCATTTTCTTGACAAGTCAGGATTCAACTTTCCAAACTTGAGAAATGCTGCATTAACTGATGAAGATTGTAATTCCGTCTGGGGGAACACAATTACTTTGAGCTATGTTCTCATGATCTAGCATGTCACCAGAAACCTTTACTGGAGTTATAGAAGGACTATATGCAGATGAGAGTGCATTACCTCATCAATAAAATGTTTCAGAAGCTTTTCCAGAAGCAGCAGCAGAAAAACAAACAACGGAAACTTGAAAGAAACTATTTATTCTACCTTATGAGTTAATTTATAATGCAAAAATGTACCATTAACCAAAGTAACAGCTTATCTGTAACTTCATTTTGAGGTCATCAACCACAAAAACATCTTTACAACACTACAAATTGTTTCATCTCTATGGAGTTGCTTATATTGTAGATTATAAAATATATTATAAAGCACAGAGTAAGCCAGCATTATGTTGATATGAACCAAAAGAAATGTGTTCCTCAGCTATAATTTGTTCCCACAGAGCTCTGGATCTCAAACACCTTTGGTCAGAGCACCTAATATTTTCTACAGATGCTGAGGGTTTTCTTTTAAAACAAATGAAAGGAATTTGCCATCATATCTGAGCTGAATGACTAGATCCTAAATTTGGAGCCGTATTCTAACCTTCTAATCTGCAGAAGACCATGTTCTGGGATCAGGTTCACTCTAGTGTGTCCATCTTCACTGGTTTGAAATTCAAATAAGAAGAGGAAGCACTAACAAGGTTTGTTTTTCTGATAAATACTTCTAGGGAATATCTATGGGGAGAAGGGATTAAAGTTTTATTCAGCACTCATGTGCATAGTCCGTCTCATTACCTTTCTCCAAAAGCCACCTGAAAATGCACTTCCTATTGAGCTATTCACTCCTACTTGTACAGCTCACCAACCTCATCCCTTTCTGTAATTTCATCTGACAGAGACACTCAAGAAAATGAGGCCAAAGACTATACTGAAGGAACCAGACTAACTAGAAACTTGCAGAAAAAGTAGGCTGCCCAGAAGTAAGATGTCTGTTGCAGGTACCCTGAGCTTCCCTGCAATCTCCACATTTAGGAATTTCCTCTGTGTCACCGAAGACCACATGGCAAGTATGATGTTAGTCCCCCCATATGGAATACTTGCCCCCAGACACCTACACACCCTTATCCTCATAATTTTTAAGAGCTGCCTGACGCTAAAGTAAATGCAAATACGCTTGCCATCTTTGCTTCAGCTCCATATGGGATGTCCTACATTCAAGGAGCTCAAAGCGAAATTATGTTACCTCTCCAACAGCAGGGTTCAGAGAGGCAAAATGTGACATTGTCAAGGTTGCAGTATAAGAGGAGGAATCGGATGAAAACAAAACTAAAGCCACTGCTGAATCCAAAGCCACCTGTGTTCTCATTTTACTATTTATGAGTGGTACATCGTGCAGGTATCTTGTCACATTTTAGGTTTAATTATCTGCACTGCTCCCCTGGCAAGGAGCATTTATATACGTAGTTCTCATTATTCCAAACAGGTTTTAATATTTGCAAGTGGAGAGTTTTCTGAAGGTTGTGACAGAAATGAACAAAGTGCATATGCAGAACAAACAAACAGATTCTATTCAAGTGGAGAGAGAAAGAGAGAATGTTTTTTAAATGAGAACAGGAATTTGACCCAGATGTGGCAATGATTTAGTAATTTGTAAGGGGAAGCAAGGCAATGTATAATGTTAAAAGTCTTTAGCTGAACCATGTTTCACCTAAGACAATAGGACCATTATAAACAACATTGATTGGATTGGCATTTTATCCCTCAACTTCAGTAACTGTGTTTAAAAATGTAGTTTCCTATCCCACTAGTTAAGCCTTTTAAACCACACCCTGCCTTCTGTGCATTCCATCTTTCTATGCGCTGTTCATGGCACCAAGTAAGTTATAAAGCATTTTATTAGTCCTTTGCAGTAAATATACTGTAAACACTTGAAATGTAACATCTATATCAAGCCTCAGCATTCACAGTATTAGAATTATATTTAAATATTAATTTATAATATCACATCTTACACTAAATGGTTAACAATATTGACTCACAGAAGAAAATGCACAGTTACTGGCTTCCTTTGACATTAAATAATGAAAAAAAAAAATTAAGTAATTTAGACATAAATAAATCTTGCATCAGGGAATCCATGAGCATAATAATGAATTAGAAAAATGTTTTAGATCACTTTGTTCATCTAACTGCTAAAGTAGAACTCATACTTCCAATACCTGTTAAGGGATTTATCTTATCTAGCTATGACTTCCAAGTGATGAGAGTCTCATCGCTTCCCTTGGGAAGATGACACACAGACTACCAGACCTCTGAGACAAATTCTTGGCTGTTGTAAACCAGTCTACTTCCGTTGGCTTCAGGGTAACTAGACTGATTTTTCACCAGCTGATATATTGTTACAGGCTTACAGAAGAGAGAAAAGTTAAATGTCATTTTTCTAACTGTCCACCCCATTTAACACAATATCTCTTAAAATATTTCATCACTGTAGGCTTCTTTGTTTTAAATGCTTAAACAGGAGAGAAAATGCTACCCAATAAATAAAGGACTTTTAAGATTCCAAAGCCCTTTACCCATGTTTCCATGGAAATGGGGACCTTGCTCCTTAACCAAGATGACATTAATGATCAGGTGCCTGGAGTCACACAAAAGAGAGAAAGAGGTAGAAATTACCAGCTACTCAGTGTGTCAATCTGGAGCACAACCTCCCCAGTTAGGGGTAAGACTCGATACCCCTTTTGCAATCACAAACCTTCAGCAGAAACAGCTCTCACAGTGTTAGAACAGAGGAGAGTTGCTGCTTTATTTTTAATCTTGCTTGCCAACTAAGTTTGCTAACTATAGAAGTAAAACAAATAAAACAATGTCATCATCATCTGAGGGAGGAAGAGGAGGAGGGGAAGAAAGAAAGGGCAGCTTTAATAAAAGCAACACTATAAATGTGTTGCCACACTCCAGCCTCCTCGCAATGTGTCTGTACCTCAGTTTTATCTACCCCTGCCACTCATGGCTAAATGACGGGAACTGGAAAGGATCACCCTCTATTGTGCTTGAGATTATCACCATTACAGCATGAGTTGAAAGCAAAAAAAAAAACCAACCCACAAAAAAACACAAAAAAACACAAGGCTTTACTAAGAAAGTATAGTGTAAATTAAAGACCTTGCTATGAAAACCTATTAGTGTAATAGCGAGGGGAAAGGAAGCAGAGGTGTGAAATGACTTGTCCAGGTTAAATTGTTGCCACAGCCAAGACAAACCAGGTTTTTCCAAGACCCTCATCACACCCCTTAGCCACTGGATAGCAATGCCTTTGTGCTGTGAAGACTTTGACCTTGCAGATCTGAACTGCAGATGACTTAAGTCATATCCCTTTCTTTGTGTCAAAGTGTCCTGACTCTCCATTTGTCCTAACTGCAATATCATAATTTTTCACTGAGCAGAGCTAGAACTCTTAAACAGATTGAAATGAAGAATGTGCAAGTTTGCGCAGTGCCCACCCAAAAGAGAAGACCTGGGCAAAGAAACATCACCCACCACGCAGGTGCCAAAGTGTTAAGGAAGCAATCCCCCATACATGGACCAGAGAAATCCTGTGCAATCCAAAGAAATCTCTTTCCAAGAGAGGAAAAAAGTAGTATGTATGAAAAAGAAAACATACGTGTCACACACACACACAGGAGTACATTTGGCAGAGAAAATAGCTGTAAAATTACTGTTTTTCAGGACATCAAAAGGACACTAAAACCCCAGTATTTTCTGAGTATTCCTATGCAAGTATTTCTACTTCTACTCTTGCTGTACAGTGTCACTCAGAACACTGTTCTCCTGAGGTGTCACTGTGACCTAACTCCTAGGAACTGCTGTTGAACTTTGGGATTTTTAACACAGAATTAATACCAATAAAGGTGAAATTAAGATTGGATCTGTAATCAGGCCTGCCAAACAGAAGCCACTGTGGAACTGAAAATGAGACTTAATTTATTAGCATGCTCTTCCAGGCATGCAAAGCCATAGAGAGACTGTATAAAGGATAATGTTCCCTTTCCCCTCCCAAATTTAAAACCATAAAAGACAGCGGCTCCAACTTAGTCTACAAAGCAGACCAGCCTGGGGTCCTTCACACAATGACAACCCATGAAGTCAAACACTGAAGGTCTGGAGCAGTAGATCTTAAAGTCTTGGGGTATTTTTTATCAGTTCTGTACAAAATATGGGTCCCACCTGAGAGGAGCTCAGGGTAAAAAAAAAAAAACAACAAAGGTGATTCATTTGCATAGATTAAAATTACAGACTAGCAAGCATTCATGAGTTTTTAGGTTTCTGTGAACATGAAACTCTCGGTAGATTTCACTGTTAACCAGAAACAGAGAAAATATATGCAAAATAAATATCTTGTATACAGAACTTCCCAAATACTGCAGTGATTCTACACATTAATCTGGAAACAATTATTTTTTTTTTTTTTTAGAATACATATATTTACAGCATGTTGTATAAAAAGCTGTAATTCAGAGAACAAGAATAATTTTTGGAGTAATATGCATTATATATGCATACAATACTATCTGCAACAAAAGTGTTCTGGTAAAAAAAAGTAGAATTTGGGTGACTTGTTTTACAGCTGTGGTGTTTTCCTTCTTTGCAGTTGAAATATGGTCAAGTTAAAAACTTCCACAAAGGTCCAATGACCAATTCAATCCTGTGTCAACCATCATGCAAGTGATCAGCTTAAAGCCTAGTCACAATGATAACAAACTAAATTTATCAGATTGATATATGACTGTGATTAAAGGGAGTAGTTAATGCAGTGGAAAAAGAGCAGTTGATTTGGTTTTGTTTAGACCATGCTAATCAAAAGCAGCAGTGCTTTCACAAAATGGTTTGGGCTGGAAGGCACCTTTGGTTGGACCTCAAGTCTAACCCTCCTGTAGTGAGCAGGGACATCTTCTACTAGGTCAGGTTGCTCAGAGTCTTACCCAACCTGGCCGTGAATGCTTCCAGGGATGGGGCATCTACCATGCCTCTGGGCAACCTGGGTCAGTATTTCATCACCCTTACTGCAAAAGATTTCTTCCTTATCTCTAGCCTAAATCTACCCTCTTCTACTTCAAAACCATTACCTCTTGTCCTGTCGCAAACGGCCCTGCTAAAAAGACTTCCCCCATCTTTCTTATCAGGCCCCCTTTAAATACTGAAAGGCCACAATAAGGTCTCCCCAGCTTTGGCAACTCAAACTCCAAAACTCAGCTTTACATAAAGACCAGGACTAGAAATAGCTTCATGTTTTGGCTAAACTCAGTGAAGATACAAAATGTAAACACTATACACAATCTGTGATATCGATTACAGTAAATGCATGAATCATGGTGCTGTATCTACATGTCAATATATTTTATACTACTATTGCCTTTGAAGCTAACATACCTGTAAATCAATTACAATGTAACCAGCTGAGTGTAACAACAACTTGGCTTTTTCTGCATTTAGTATTTCAGTATCCTCAGGCATTTATTGATTTTTTTTTCTAATAGTGCCACCATGATAGAGAAACAAGAATATTTTGACTTTTAAAAATTAAAATGGAAACAAGATTACACTGGTGGCTTGTTCAACTCCCTAAAAAACTCAAGAGCACTGAAGGAAATCACAGCTACACTCTCAGACCATTACCTGAAGCCAGAAGACCCACATGCTCTTTTCTGCATTTATTGCTGTTTATAAAGTGCTGTGTTAATCTACCAATTTAAAGAAAGCTGATGGATGGTGTTTACATCTTCTCAAAGCACTACTTACAGGGAACAAATTAAGAAATTCCAGAGAAGGGGGTGTAAAAACAACTTCATTTTCCCTTTCTTTTTTTTTTTTCTTCCTCCCCTATGATTCTCTAAGCATTAATTTTAGTAGAGGCTTGGGGATCTATTCTCGTACAGGGTATCTCCAGAGAGGATTTTAAAACCACGTATAGGTAACAAAACAAAACAAAAAAGAACACATCAATTTACTTTAAAAAACAAGTAAATTCAAAAGGAGCATCAGTCTAGAATAGCATACAAAAAAAATTAGGGAGGAAAAATTAGAAACATGCAGTCCATTATGGCAATTAGATAGTACAGTTATAAATGTTGAGGGGTAAAGTAATAAAAAAAGACCACACTGCCAATGATGTTCTTGTCAACTGTGTTTGGAAGACAGGATCTGAGCTGCCAGAGTAAGAGTCTGAATAGTATCAGAGTATCACAGGGTGTCAGGGGTTGGAAAGGACCTTGGAGGTCTTCAAGTCCAACCCCCCTGCCAGAGCAGGACCATATAATCCAGCACAGGTTACAAAGGAAGGCATCCAGGTGGGTTTCGAAAATCTCCAGAGGAGACTCCACAACCTCTCTGGGGAGCCCCTTCCAGTGCTCTGTGACCCTTACAGTAAAGAAGT